>JBAWJQ010001797.1:0-162780 GCA_037783105.1 Bactrocera zonata | reverse complement strand
ATGTAGATTTCAAAGTAAAATGTTTAGTATATTTTTATAATTTTGTTAAATAATATCTACAAGGCCCAAAATATTTGCAGATCGAGTTTTCAGAACCACCGATGAATACGTTTTGCGCTTTGTTTCTTATTTAACTGTTTCGTGCAATAAATATTCGCAATAATCTGCTGAACGTTTATTTCTAGACTACGAGAAAAAGATAGAGCTTTATTGCTATTTTATTTATTTGTACGTATTACATATAGTAATTCGGCTTTAAAAAATATTTTATTATAACAAATTATTATAAGTAAATTAACTAGAGATTCTACAACGCTTTTCTATCAAGAATATCTGCTATTTCTTTAAGGATATCACCGTTAGTTTCTCTCAGTCCAAGGGCAATTAAAATTTCAGTTTTACATTGGCTTAGTTTAGTTCTGTTGATTAAGAACTGTATACCGGCGCGTACCTCCATTTGGTCAACACCCAACAAGCATTTCATAGTCACTGGCACCGACGTGTGTAGCTCGGATATATTCTAAATTGTGCAAGAGTTATAAAATATTTTTCATAAATAATTTCTGTCTTACCAAAGGTGAAATGCGTTTGTCACGTTCATCGTTCGCATCAAATTGAACCAAGTATAAATTTGGAATACCCCCGTACTGTGTAACTAGAATCACACATTTGTTTATGAAACGATGGACGACAAATTTCGTTAAATGTTCCTTAACTTTGCAGTTGAATTGTGACTGAAAACCAAGTTGTTCTTTGATTGTCCCTTTTGTTTCCTCCATTTCGAATTGGTTTTGCTATGAGTCCGCAAAAATACTTTTGTTATGAAGCTTACCGCTAGGTTGTCATATGCACAACAATGCGTTCCTGTCAATTATGTCAGTAAGTACTATTCTGAAACCATAAAGCAGACAATTAATATACATCACACATACATCGATGTAGGTGTACGAAACTGCTTATTTTTCTTATTATTTTATTTATAATATTGTCATCAATAATATGTTGATAATAAACATATGTAAGAGCAGTTAATTTCACCTTATGTCTTTTATCTATACCTAAACGTAGATTAATATTACAAAGATCTGCAAACGCATTCAAAAGTGTTGTATTGAAACTTTTTCCACTCTTGAATGCAATTTCTTTCTAATTAAACTTAAGAAAGGTTTTTAATAGTGAACTCATTTGCTAAAATTCTACGAAAATGTTGCCAATTATTCAAAAAATATAAATATTTACTTTGTGCTGAAAAGAATACTCCACTTTGAAATGGGCTAAACTATCCGTACTTTAAAAAAGTAGTGTTAAGTGTGAGTTGGACAACACTGGACTCGGAAGATTTCTCTTGACGTTAACTAGTCCAAAAGTTATTTTTCAGTTGAGCAAAAAGAGCAGAAGGTAGTAGATTTGTTAGATTTGGTGGCTTATTGATGTATTGTTGTGGAATTTATATTACGGTCCTTATTGTTATCTGTTGTTAGCTAATATTTATTAAATAACTTTTCCTCAAGAAACGCGAAATTACCGATTCAATTGCGAAAATTCGTCAGTTTAATATAAAGCATAAAGTAATATTTTTAAATAATTATAATAAGATATAAAAAGGTGTTTTGTTTGTTTGCAAAGTGCAGTGTGTAAATAATTAGAAAAATACAAGTATATATACACACAAATATTTAACGTGCCTAACTACTTGTCGATGAATTGGTATGGTTGGTGCGGATTCATTGTAAAAAGTGTCAGCGGCAGTGGCAGTTGCATAAATAAGTTGTTTGGTTGGTTGCGCAGAGTACGTAGAAGTGTAGTGCTGTGATTTTGTGCTCCCAAATATACATATATAATGTCTTCTTAATCAACGTGGTTTGAAGCTTATATTCTGGGCAAAATATTATAAAAATTATATAGGAAAATCTACCGTGTGAAATTAATTGATTTTAAAAAATTTACATAAATTTTCAAAGAACTGTGTCGCCTTTTCCAATACTTAAGAAAAAACAAAACAAGGCAACAAAATTCAATTCGTTTTTGTTTACAACTCTTCATTACATTCCGAAATTACGGATCCCCAAGGGACGTCCGTCTCTAATCCACCATCGGATACAGAGCGATTTGCGTCATCAGACAGTGAAGCTGAATTTGCAACAGCAACAGCCACGGGGATCAAAACGGAAACTGCGGAACCATATATAATACAACAAATACGCAGGGAAAAACAACAACAAAACAACAGCATTCATTCCCAAATTAGTACCTCTAAGCAGTCACATTCATTACAAATTGCGGATATGGCAGCTGTGGTTCGCAAGAAACAGGATGACAAGTATCTGCAGGTATTGAGAGAACTAGTGACCAACGGTGGTGGCAATAGGCAATGTTTCGATTGTGGCCAGAAGGGTCCCACGTACGTCAATATGACAATCGGATCTTTCGTTTGTACCAGGTGTTCAGGAGTACTGTAAGTAAATATATAAACTATCCTTAATGAAATTTTTTATACTTGCATGAGTGCATGAGTGTTTAAAATAATATTTAATTCGCCGTCAAATACAATTTAAACGTATTTCCGAAAAGGATTTAATTTTTTCTTCGGTGATAAATTTATAAATTTTCGCAGTCATCTGTCAGTTAAGTTAAAAAAAGATTCTCTACCGAAAGAAGGAGTATTGGTTAAGTTAACCAGAATTTAACTGACAAATGGCTGCTAACCAGACTTTGAGAAAATGGCCCCTGCTGAAATACCGGTTATAAAGTTAAAGTTGTTTCAAAAACTGTTGGCAATGCATACAGCTTTGGTATCAGTGATAACAAATACATCTGTATATTAGTTAAATTGAGATTGGTTCAACTTGTTCAAGTATTATCAGTGATTTGTGAATTCTTTGAATTTGGTTAACAGGTTTAAAAGGTTTACAGGTTTATCTGTAAGATATCGGACCTGTCTTTTTGAGGATGTGGATGTTTTAAGTAAATAATGTGTCTAAAATGTCTTTGAACCAATTGATACAAATTATCTCAAAAATTCAGCCTTTAGTTAGGCTGTAACTTCACCGACAAACCTGCTGAAAATTAGCAATTACGATCACGGTCAAAGATGTGCAATAAAATTACTATGGACAGTCCTTATAGCCGGACATTTCCTATAACTGGACAAATTTCATGAATACAACTTTTTTTATATTTGCATACAAAGACAATTCTTATAAACAGACATGAGTTGGTTGCAATGACCGTACACGAGAAGATTCATAAAATTTGTCAAAAAAATTGTTTACAATTTATAGTTACCGGTTTTTTAAATTCTTATTAATTTTTGGTGATTTAGCACGGTTTGTTTTTAAGAACAAAACGAAAATTGTCACAGCAAACAAATTGACTTGCGCTGGCGTCGTCTAGTACACGGTGGCTCAACTTATCATTCATTTGGCTCGCATTTATTTAATAGAAATATAGTTCTAAGTTGCAACTTTTAACTCTAAAGCTAAACGACTGTTTTGTCGTTTTTGCCATGTCCCCATATATGGACAGCTCCTTTAGCCGAACAAAAACACTGCCGCAGTTCAAGTCCGGTAAAAAGAAATTTCACTGTATTTGATTCGCATAAGATATACATTTTACCAGATAAATGTATTTAGGTGTGTATGTGCAGTGTTGCTTCATATTTCATGTCTTGGTTTCAAACTTAATTGTTCATCAGAAAACTTTTTATGTTTACTAATGATTTCTAAATAATTTCTTTTTAGTTCAAAGTCATGGCCATGACTGCATATAAAGCGACAATACTTTCTTATGCATACATATGTATGTATGCACATGTACTTGCTTAAACACCCGATTTTGCGTATCTGTACATACTTACATACATATGTATAGAAATGTATTCATAACGTATATGTATTTGTATTCGGCGTTCAAAAGTGCAATTTTACCTGGTTAGCATGAACAAATTGCGCTTCATAAATGGAGTTGTATGCAGATGTATGTTCGCTTGAATATGAGTGTGTGCAAACTAGAAATATACAGTAATACTATATAATGATAGCGAAGATATTATTTCTTACTTACAGCAATGGATGGTACAAAAGTCAATCCCAGAAGTTGAGAAACTTGTTCAATTCGAAAATTAGAAACAAATATTGTATGTACTTATGTATGTATGTCTTTTATTTCATGTATGTATGAAAGTATGTGTGCCAAAGCACGATTCTGAGGTTATTGCAAAGGTAAAAACCATAAACTCAGCTTGGGACTTAACTAAACACGTTTCAGATAAAATATATTTCCAACTAAAGGGTTGTTCAAGATAATTTGTATTAGAAAGTGAATTTGAGGATAACATATTTACGATAATTTCTTGCAAAAGGGTCCATATATACGGCGCCTTTCCAAATTGTGCCATCAGTTTGATTTTATTACTCGGAATGCCGGGAACATACATACATATGGCGGGGAAATATTTTCAATTTACACATTTTCAGCATTATGGTAGATCCAGTAACATACATAAGTACATTCACTTAAATTTGCTAAGACTTCTTACTTATTGGCCGATAGATGCGGCATAAAGATAACTGGCAGTTCTAGAATATTTATATTAGCTGTATGGGAGTTAAGGGAAGTAATGGCCCGATTTTACCCATTGGCAAGACGAATTTCCCCATTGTCCTATTTTTACACCTGCTTCTGTAAAACTCTTTTCTACCATCCTGGTTGTGAAGCTTAGTGCTTGTGGCTTATTTATTCAGTGAGGTTTCATACTTTTGTAGTCTTCAAAATTTACTTTGGACTTGATTTAAATACTATAATTATATTTCTCAGTAGGAGAATAATATTCTCAATGCGAACCATAATGTTGCTGAATATTAGTTTCAAAAGTAGGGTAATAGCATCGAAATACCCTGAACGAGGTATACACTATAAATGATCACGATACTAGTTCTGTAGTTTTTGAGATTTCGTTCTGATTCACATCCTTTTCCTTTCAAGAAACTACACACTTGCCGGAATTGTCGATATGAGACCACTATGCGTATGCGTTTTTTATGTTTGCTTATTCAAAGAATAATAACTATCATGGGACCACTATAACATATTGCTGTCTCTTGTCTGGAAAACATTTTTACTTCACAAAAAACATTCAGACAATTTGGCATAGATTATTGTCCATGCTAAAGGCTACAACCTCTAAACAGTCGATCACAGCAGATCGGTCCACTATAGCGAATATGTGCCATTTATATGTTTCTTATTTTCTTTAACATCATTTTCAAATAAATCTATGCATTCAATTTTTTTAATATAACCCACTGAAGTAAATAGATTTGCGAGAATTTTCGTTTTTCTAAATTTGCTTAGCTAGAACTATTTTTCTGGGTTTGACATATAGTCTTATATATTAGATTTCAGTTTGTAAATGTAATAGAAGGAATGCATTCCCATAACAATCGTTCCCACGAAACCTCACCTACCCGGATTTGAATGAGGTGGACGATTTGTATCGCAGTAACTTTCCCCAAAACTGTTGAGAGAATACCTTTAAGTCTTACAACGTAGACGTTGCATATTAACAGGTATTTGCCCTGAAATACGAAATAATAATTGTTCAGCAAAAAATATTTCTCAAATAATTATGCGGATTTCTATCTGAAAATAAATAGTTAGCAGTTTTGTTTGTAGTTCAAAATTACATCACCTAGAATAATAAGTGAAGGAAAACTTTTCATAAAACTACTCCAATTGAAAAGATGATTTAGTTATTACACTTAATTGATATTTAGGTCACAAAACTTGGGCGCCTCGTTGTACAATTTATATATTATATATGTATGTTCATAAGTATGTACATGCTTAGTTATGTAAATTTTTACGTATGTATGTACATATGTGCACACATATGGTAAAAATTGTACGATTTTTAAGCATACACCTTCAACACTTCAGTATATCGGTCAATTGAGATCAATAAAAATGCAAATAGGTTGACGCTAGTTTAATGTCAGCTTTTATTTTTTCATTGAAATTGTAGATTTCGGTTTTGGCGCAGGGCAGTGTGGCAGTGTGGCACGTGTATTTGAGACCACAGACATAATATGTATTTGAGATCATAAATATACTGGATAATGCACATGTAATGCAACACTCCAGAACTGTAAAGTACATATCTACGTAGATTCAGTTATACGCTTCGAAGCACTTGCAAATGTATGGTATGTAATACTGTATGCCTAACATATTAAAATGATAAAATTCTGTGCAAAGCGAAGCCCCGCATGAATACGCACAAACCATATGTGGTAATGTTGTATCTCAACTGTGTCTGGAATCCCTTTTTATAATTTTTATATTTCCATCAATGAAGGCAAAAAATATGTATAGTATTCTTATTTATGTGTATGTACATATGTATATATTTTCTGCGCTCGCCTTGTGTTAGTTGCATATGTTCTCACTCTAGCTCTAACGATCGAATGACCTAATTTACTTAAGCTGAATTCCACTGTTGCATTTGTGACTCCGCCACTTCGTTGCACCCCTCTACCTGCTATCGCAAATGAGTCGCCTCACAGTGCTGGCGATCAGGTCGCATTTGATGTGGCACAGATTAAATAGGTTGATGACTGGTTGTTGCTGGTGGTGTGGCTTAAATACAAAAACTTGTTGCAGCAGCAGCAAAGAATTAACGCGGAAGGGAGAAGATGAGGAAGTTGTTAGACTGCCATTCACTCACAAACTGTGCACGCATTAATTTATTGGGCTCATACGACCATAAATACATAATAACATTTGTAAGTATATTATTAAATGCGTGCTTGTAGCCGCAGTTAAGTGGGCATGCCTAAATGCACATGCATACAAACTTACAAACACATACATATGTACGTGGTTGTTTACAAATATTTTGTTTCCTTTGCTACATTTTGTACGCGGAAATGCTCAATAAACTATTACCGACAAGATTGACGTATCCGTTGCAAATACTTGTATTGGACATAATCGAGCCAAACATTTTGTCTAAGAAAACATACACACTTCTATAACATAAAAATCACACAAGTCACTATAATTTCCGTTGGCTATCGTCGCGCAATCCTGTTTTATCTTAAAGCTACATATATGTACATATACATACATGCATACCATCAGGTTTTCGTTGAGGTTTTTACCATTTACTGACATTAACTTGCGTTGGTATTTTTCATTAATTTCTTATCGCTTAATATTATTTTATAGGATAATTACCCCTTCAGCTTTGCACGTAGAAATATTGGTGTTTAATAAATAACGGCATATTACCAGGTTTCCTTGAAACAATAGTGGTGTGTAAATATAGTGACTCGTCCAAGTAGTAATTAATTATAATTATATTAAGAAAGTTCCGAATAAAAAAAAAAATAACTTCGTGGTACGTAGATACCAGCTGTTTGTCTTTGTTTGATAAACATTTATAGAGTGCCGAATCGAACAAATCGCTGTCAAAATTTAAAAAGACTAGCATATTTAAATATAGTTATATGAAAAAGAGGTTTAAAAGGATGGTGAGATATCAAAACATTCACTTATTTTGAATAGAAAATTTTATTATAGAAGAAAACCCGAGTTTGGGTTTTGAAAACACAAATACAATTATATTTTCTTGGAAAGGAACCTAATCTATGATATGTGCTGCTCTGATGTGAAATAAATATGTAAATACATATTTCATTATTTTGAAAAATATTCTGTCATAAACACTTATGGAAAAAATAATGGGTGTAAGCAGTTTTTTCTTAATAACTGTGGAATATTTGCAAGTAAAACAAGTGAGGAAGGGCTAAGTTTGGGGGTAACTGAACATTTTATACTCTTGCAACTTGCAAAAATCAAAACAAGAGAAATATGGTGTAAAACTAATCATATAGAGTAAAGTCAGCCGCATGTTCGAAAATCGTGATATTAGTTACATAGGGGCTAGGTCAAGTTTTCGCTCTAATTTATTTATTTTAGGCAAAAAGATATACAGTTATGAGTAAAACACGCTCTCTTATTTTCATTGGGATAACTCACACATTGGCCGATATAAGCGGTACAAAGTCACCCGGAAATTGGAAAATCTTTATATTAATTATATGGGGGATAAGAGAAGTTTTTTGACATACAGACATACCATTATAAGAGAAAGATTTTCCCTTAATTTCAGTTAAATTTATTTATTCCCGTTTCATTTCAGTTTTTGAATTTAAAAAAGTTGTTTCGTTAAAAATAAACAAAACACTAAACTGAGTTAGTATTATCTTTTTTCTATTCAACCAGCCTATCTTTACCTTTTATCTGCTAAGATAAGGTTGTACCTTACCTTTTCTTCTTTCTTTTACACATCTGCTGTCGGCTGCGAAGCCAGACCCAGTTGCAAGAAACAAATAGGTGAGCAGACAAGTACACAGCGTGATGCTAACAATTTCGCTCGATTTGTAAAGTTAGTTATTTGGCCTTTCGAGCTCTGGGAATTCGCAGCGGGGTACAACTACTTATATAAAATAAAGAAATAAAAATAAAATTTGTACATGTATCTGTGTAAATGTGCTTGTTTGCATTTTAAAGACATTACATTTCGCAAGGTACTTTCTTATGTGTTGGGAGTCTACTGTAATTTGACCATTTGAATTCACCGCGCCATTATTTTCATGTCTTTGCATAAGTCACTTGCTTGTTTGACCTTTTTTGACATTATTTGGAGACTAACTAACGACGATGTTTACGTACAGTGCTGGTCATAGAATTAGATACAGCTTCAATATATACAGTTTCTCACGACAGTCAGGTCTGCATAATAGAAACGAGCGCGTATTTACATTTTTCGGGCAAAGGACTGTTGAACAGCTAAAAACGACATTAAATAATATATAGCAAATATATATATATATATGTATGTTTATACATATATATGTATATATTTACGAGTATTTTAATCTATCACAAAAATGTTATATAATATATGATTGATATTTGTTGTATTTAATTTGAAAACTATTTTTTTTTGTTTCAAGAAATGAATTTAAGAGGATTTGGCAACATTTTTATTATCCTCGTAAAATTGTGTAAATTTTACCTGACATTTCATACACGTTTCTTCGAAAGCTTTTCATGATTTTTAAGTTCTGGTTAACCGAATTACGTGAAATTTGATATAATACTTATACTATATAAACTTAGGCATACATATGTGTGTCTATATAGTACGAAATATGATTTACAACAAACAAAATTTGTATGTACCATTTAAAACAGCAGAAAAGTCAAAGAAATATTGTTTTTTTCGAAAATTTATTAAACTTTATTTCCATTAATAATGTCACTGCTGTATGCAACAATTCTACACTTTTGGTTATTGTTTCTGTCCTCAAAGCATCTTGCACTTTAGTATGTAGTCTAGCATTTATTGTCAGTTAAAGTTCGGCTCTATTTTAGTCGTATATAAATATGTAGATATGTTAAAATATATGTACATATGTAAATGTACTATAGCAAATCCAATTTACATGTACGTTAATATTTAGCAAATGCTTAAAGTGCATTTAAACTTGGGTTAAATTTTACTTAAAAATAACTAAATGTGTCAGCGTACGCTACTGATGACATGTATTTCAGTCGAAAGTTGTATAGCTTAACATTACTTACTTTTGCAATATGTTGCTATAAAGTATAATATGTACATATGTATGTATATATCACCTACAACTAACCGAGATATACCTATAGTTACATACTATGTACATATATGACTATCTGTCTCTCCGGGCAAACTAACTTGTGTAAAATTTGAGATATCTGGGTGAAACTTGGTATGCTCGTTTCTTGGCAGAAAACGAGTTCGAAGATGGCCGTAATCGTACCGTTGTTATGGTAATAACTAACAACTTAATTAAGATAGTAAATTCCAATTTGGCGCAAGGGATAACAGCAGTAAAGGACATCCATGGGCAAAAAATTAAAAAAAGTGGGTGTGGCCCTGTCTCTAATAAGTTTAATGTACATATCTTCTAAACCTCTAAAGCTAAAATGACTAAATTCACCTATCGTAAATACCATAATAACTATATAACCGACAGTGTGAAAATGGATGAAATCGGAAGATAAGCGGGGTTTCCTTATAACGGGTTGAATCGGATCAATATTATTTTACTACTACTTCCCTTAGCCTCCATATACCTAAAATAACGATTTTCAAACTTCCGGGTAACTTTATACCGCATGCATATATCGGCCAATATGTAAGTTATCTCAATAAAATAGAGAGACCATGTTAAATAAAGTAAATCTGGTCAAATTTTGCTATGGTAATAAAAGCCGAAAAAATATTTCGAATTTTCTTTTAAAAACTTAATTTAAAATTTCTATTTTGCTTGTGTGTTTCAAATTATATTATTATTATATGACGTGTTCTATTTAAGTGAAATTTTGCCTTCGGCAATTTGATGTATTGTATATATGTACTTTTATATTAATATAATTTTAATCACGACTTCTGAAATTTATAATTAATACAGAAACGTATCAGTAATAAAATTTGCTTCCCGTTAAATATATGTACATATGTACGTATTTCTATACTAAGCAAAAAAAAAAAAAAATTATGATAATCTTGGCATTTTAATTTTTATTTGCAATAATGACTTATTTGAACATTTCACCAAAAAATATTCTTGGAACGATTACACATTATTATGAGTGATATAGAATATAACAAATAGATTTTACAGTGACCTACATCATTTGGTGCCTGAAAACATTTAATATATTTAAAAAAAAAAGATTACTTAAAATATTTATCAATTATCCGTGTGAAATTTATAATAATATAAATAATATATACGAGTGTAAAACACTCAGCTGCTAAAATGACATTAGAATATAATTAGTGGTGCTTGTTTTGGAAACATACAAAAAGCTATGGTTATAATTACATATTTGTACGTTCACGAAACGTAGCACGAGCACGTTAAAAATTGTGAATATACACACATTTATTTCATATATATTCTTAAAAGATTACGATTATTTTTCGTACTCTGAAATATTTTGGTGTTTTGGCTATTTTTTTGGCCTACCTACCGCAGTTGACCCAGATTTTTACCCTCCAAAAGTCTTCATTCCAGCGACTTACCTCTGTGAAAATTTTGATAAAAAGAAAGCAATAAAAATAAAAGCAATTTTTAAAGATTTTTTAAATATTTACTGTAAAATAATTATTATTTACCAAACTTTATTAAAAAGTTATAATGAGCCATGCAGTTAATTACTCTAAACCAGACAACCAATCTGTTTCGCCATTGAATTGTATAAGTGAAATTGATTTCATTAACTCTTCTTTCTATTCTTCTTATACATAATATGTATGTAAGTATATTGATTTGTCATTTTGTCAAGCATTTTCAGCCAGCTTAATTTTGCTCATTACATACATACATATGTATGTATGTACATATATCGCATAACAAGGGCTTACTAAACAGACGTGACACTGCTGATTTGAAGAATTATTTGGAATAAATGTGTTTTCATCAGAATGGTGCTATTATCGTTTGGCTTCCAGCTAATAATTGGGCAATAAATTTTATGTTTGGGGCTTTGCGACAAAGACTCTTTGGCGCCTCAAGTTGACGGCTGATTAATAATTATAATTAAGTATGTGTTTGTACGTAAGTTTATTTGCGTTCAGGTTATTATCAGCAAAATATGAAATACAATTGCAATGCTTAATAATATTTAGCAATAATTCAATATGTTCTGCGTTGTTTGTACTTACTTATTGTGTACCTACATACATATATGGATACATACGTTTTGGTTTATTTGTTTTTCCGTCAGTCACAAGTATTTGCGTGTTTTACCGCAATCTAGATAAATGAAACGCTTTACCTGTTGTTAGAGTCGTTACATAGCTACACAGACATTTATAAGGCTTGATGCCAACAATTATGTAGGGGATTGTGCCTAAGACACCTCTTGTATTGGTAGCATTTGCTTGGGAACAACATAGGTAGTTTGCACACCCTGCGGCAAAAAGTATTGGATGAGAGAAAACATTTGATTATCAGCTTGCAAATATAAATATTGAGTAGTCTTAAATACAAATTCATTCCTTATAAGTTTAACATTTACAACAGCAAATAAAATTTTTATACCCTGAACAGGGTATATTAAGTTTTTCACGAAGTTTGTAACACCCAGGAAGAAACGTCGGAGACCCTATAAACTATATGTATAAGTATGTACAGTATAAACTCGGTAACCGCAACCCTCGATACACGCAACTCCTCGATTCTTGCAACACTATAAAACATAGCATTGTAACCTTTATAAGTGCAACTACTGACAAATATTGACTTCAATAACTGCAACTTTACATATACATAAATATGTTTTGCTTCAGTTCTTTTTTTGTCGTTTTCTTCTTATGGCAGTTTTTTGTTATGTATTCACAAACTGATCGTTATTTTACCGTTGCTCTGTCAACTTTGCTGTTTTTGTGTGTGTGTTAAAAGCAATTGTCAACAAATGACTTTCATTATTAGTTTAATATTGCAACACGTCAGTAGTGTTTTCTGTGTAAAAGTCATGGTGGTCACAAAAAAATTAATAAAACCAACAATTAAAGAAAAACTAAAATTTTGGATAAACTAGAAAGTGGTGTATCGACAAAAGCTCTTTGTATTGATCATAAAGTTCACAAGTCGAAGAAGATGCCACAAATATGGAAGCTGGGCCAGGAAAACAGCAAACTTTAAAATTTTGCGAATACCCAAGAATGGAAAGGGCTCTGTACAAGTGGTTTTCGAAGCAAAGGAGTGAAAATGTGCCTATATCCATCGATATCGTCAAAGCAAAAGCTCGCAAGCTCCATGAGAAAATAAAAGCAAAGACGGGATGTTTTCATGCAAGTAATGTTTGCGTATCTAATTTCAAAAAGCGATATGGCTCCGCCACTTGAAAATTTGTAGAGAGAAGCTTTCCAATAAGACAGTGTCCGTCGACCCATTTGTAATACGTTTTCGAAATAAAATCAAGGGGCTTGATCTTTCTGCAGAACAAATTTATAATGCCGACTAGTCCGGATTGTTTTTCAGGCAGATACCAGATAAAACGTTACCCACGCAATCATCTGCTTTCCTGGTCGGAAAGTTAGTAAGGAGAGAATAACATTTCTCGCATGTACAAATGCTTCGGGTACGCACAAAGCTAAGCTCTTTGTCATTGGAAAAGCAAAAAACCCTAGAGCATTCAAAAATTTTCAAAAAATGCCCGTTGTCTACAAGGCTAACATTTGTATTAAAAACGATTTTTATTTGCCATATTTCTTGTTATATATTTTTCCTCGCTGGGTGCAACAACCTCAATAAGTGCCACTACCTAGATTTCTATCAGTTGCGATTACCGAGTTCGTACTGTATGTACATAAATGATCAGTGCGTTGAGCCATTTAGCCATGTCCGTCCGTCTGTCTGTCCGTCTGTATATATACGAGCTAGTCCCTCAGTTTTTAAGATATCGTTCTGAAATTTTGCAAACGTCATTTTCTCTTCAAGAAGCTGCTCATTTATCCACTATAACATACAGCTGCCACATAAGCTGAACGATCGGAATCAAGTTCTTGTATGAAAAACTTTCACATTTGACAATTTATTTTCACGAAATTTGGTATAGATTATTATCTAAGGTAACAAGTAATCTTCGAAGAAGAATTAATGAACATAATTCTCCAACAATTTGAACCATCATAACCTTAGTTATTAGATACATATGTATGTATGTAAGTATGTACATACATACATATACAAAGACTCAATTATATCTATTAATATTAAACACGATACATTTTTATGGGGGATACCACATAAATTCAGAAATTTTTTAAAATTGCAGAAATACATATGGTATACAAACTTAATATTTTAGATGGCGAAATGATTTACATAAATATATGATAGCTTCTCCCAGACAATATCTTCTCTGTCAATGAGAAACTCACTCGCTTTGGCTAATTTTTCATTAACAGTCATAAGAAATCGTGCAGCAGAGGCTTTTTATCGTGTTTTCTAAAATAGTAAGTTTATTTAATTTATTTATTATTATTATTATTTTAAAAATAATAATTGTCAGCTTTTACAAAAATAATGTTTCTCAAAATTGACTGACTTTGATATTTAATATTTATTTTTATTTAATGTACATTACGCTTGTATATTGTCTTTAATTTATTCAACACAAAAATTAAAATTGGAATTAATTTACATACATACATCGAGTGCAACAAAATTACAGTACATTACAAAAGCGTTATGTAAATATTTTCATACTATAATGGTTCAAAAGTCGAGTTAGTAATTGATTAGTTCAGTGTCTGTTGAACTATCCTCGTTTTTGTCATACAAACGTCAGCAAAACATAGTCTATGGTTTTTTTTAATATATTTTCTATAAAACAATGATCCCCAGTTAAAAATTATTTTATTATATTTCAAGAAATCATAAAATACTGATTATAATGGTTTACATGTACTTAAAAGCTGTAAACTTGTGCAAACTACAAAACTATAATTTAATCAAAAATAAAAAAAATACCGACCTTCCATCCGTGACAATGTTTGCTGGTGCAACATTGCCGTGACCAGGATTCGAACCTGGGTTACTACGGCCACAACGTAGGGTCCTAACCACTAGACGATCACGGCTATTGGAAGCTTATGGCGTACGGGTTATATTTTGATCGAAGTGTTTTAATTGCCAAATTGTAAAATATTAAATTTGTTTAGCTCTTGCAAAAAGAATAGGAAATAAATAATATGTAAGTATTGTTATTTGTATGCACATATGTACTTACATATGTATATAGATTTACATACATACACTCTTAAATACTTATAAATATACATATGTATGTATGTATGTAAAGGGGACATCAGCTGAAAGCTAAACATAATAATGAAAAATTAGAAAGTACCAAATACAAATATGAATCAAAAGGCGGAAAAATTAAAAAGCTAATACGAACGATGCCCAATCAAGTTGTACTACTTAAATTAGTTGCTGTTTTTATCAAATATTATTGTATGTAATTAATAAACGTTGCGTCACACATACAATATTTAAAATATAAACAAACGAACAAAAAATCAAAATATAGCGTACAGAATGCGCAAAATCCAATAAACAAAAATATCCTATTTTTATACGAGATAAATAAGTGAATGTATTCATATGTATGTAAAACAAATATTCTGATTTAATATTTTTGTTGTTATAGTGGCAATAAAGCAAATAATTCTACTTACACAACCTCAAACTCATCTATGTATGTATGTACATACATACATATGTATATATTTCTAATTTTAAATGTACATACATACTTATTTATACTAAATGTTGGCACTCAAAATTAATTTAAAATAACTCTAAAAGATTTTTAAATAGCATTAAATGTTAGCAGTTATGATTTCGATGCATACATAAGTATGTACATATGTATGTCAGCGAGATGTTTGGGGTTCAAGTTTTTCACTCTGATAGATTCATAAATCTATTTGCTTTAATAACTCGTTCCACCTGAACTTAGTTATGCGATATTTTTAATATAAACACAAAAAGTCTTTTATTGGTATAATCGAAATCAATCATTCCGGTAAAAAAATATTGATTATAATTAAATATTTATATTCTGAACTTGGTAAGAATCATCTCAACGCACTTACCGCTGAGATTTCACCTTTAGAAATTTGGTAATTTGCAGACTCTTTCGATCAAATTCATTGAGTTACGAAATAGTAATTGGTTGGGTCTCACTGGGGAGCACAGTGTTGAATTTTCTTCATTAAAACTAATTGTAGATCGAAGTATGACATTCGAAGAATCTTGTATACAATTTTCACGAAAAAATATTAAACAAGGATAAGGGTTAACTTCAGTTGTAGTGAAGCTAGAATGCCCATCACAAATAAAAAAGTTTCCATACAAGAACTTGATTTTTTTGCTCACTCGGTTCGTATGGCAGCTACATTGTATGTATGTATGTTATAGTGGCCGATTGTTGGCTTGGGCAATAATCCACGCCAATTTTCGAGAAGATACATACATATGTATGTCTATACAAATATGTACATGATTTCACATATTTGAAAACGCGATTTTTTTATGCATTTTTATTATTCAAGTAATCAATAATTTCTATTTGTCCTTATCGTCGACTGAAACTAGTAATTGATTGCAAAAACTACTTACATATGTATGTATGTATATATAATGTATAATGCACAAATCACTGTTATAAAACATTATTGCTTTTGACTTTGCACCCTTTAACTGCGATTATACATTTACATTACAGCAACAGGTCAATTGAAAAGTCCCCGTCCTCCTATAAGAAAACACATTTATTTGACAACAAAAGTTTCTTCCTTGCGAGCATTCTTTTGAGGTCTGAGAACAGGAAATAGTCGCTGGGGGACAGATTTGGATAATACGGTGAATGCGGAGGCAATTCGAAGTGTAATACATGGATTTTTGCCATCGTTTTCATTGACTTGTGATACTGTGTGTTGTCTCGGTCAAACAGCCATTTGTTTTTTTCAAATGCGGCTGTTTTCGGCGATATTGACAAATAAGGCTGTAATAGTCGTTGTTGATGGTCCTTCTTTTTTCAAGGTAGTCAGTAAAAAATATTCTATACGCAACCCAAAAAACAGACGTCAACACCTTGCAAGCCGACAGTCGCGTTTTCCACGTTTTGGAGCGGGTTCATCGTGTGTAGTCCAATCGGATGACTGGTTGTCACATATCGACACAAACACTCGGATTTATTACGCTTGAAGATCTCCAAACATTGCTTCGAATCATCAACTCGTCGTTGTTTTCAATCAAAAGTGAGCTCCCGCGGCACGAATTTTTCTCAAATCTTGGTGAATGTTATGATGTACACGTTCAGTTCATATCATCAGAAGAGTACCTCCGATCAACCACGCTTCACAGTCATCCAAGATTATTTTATGGACTTTTATGACGTTCTAAAGTTAGCACACTACACCTTTATGGTTGATTTTTGGGGCAGCTCAAACTGTATTTTATCCCTTCAAGAAGCCATATTTTGGAAACAAGCAAAATTCGTTTTTATCAATTTTTTCCACAATAACAAAAGGTGCTTTTCTCAACAGTTTATATGTATGTATTATATTTCTGGAAGTATTTTTTAACTAGCCCATCTGTCCATCTGTGCTAGTAATAACTTCAGTAAAAATGAAGATATCTTAATGAAACTTGTTACGCGCAGTCCTTGGCAAAAAAGTGAGGACAAATTCTTAACACAGCTTTAAATTGCTTCTGATTTTTTTACTTTTCAGTACACAAATCAAGCACCAATGAATATATTAGAATAAAACTTTGTCAAACTCGCCAAATATGTGGACCTCAGTGCGCAGTGGTTGACTTTTTTCGGAAAATATCGGTTAATCTGTGAGTTATATTATGGAAATTAGGAGAGAATCCTTTCCTGATAAAAGTGTGTGTGTATGTCAAAAATGGGTGGAATCTTGTGAATATTTCCTTTAGTTCCAATACTCCTAATAGAAAGATTTTCGAACTTCCGGCTGGGTTCAATAACACCTTAACCAAACTGAGTTTTTGGGCGTTTTTAGTTTAAGTGAATTATTTTTAGCTACATATGTTTAATTTTTTTATTATTTATATTAAATAAAATTTTTATAATATAAGCCTTGCATTCTATGGTATAATAAAATTAATTGTTGTTGTATTAAAGACCGCATTGTAAAAACAACTTCAGCATTGACAGAATTAGTGCTTACTTATTTTTGACCCCCCCGTGGATCCGCCTCTGCATCATTAACATTTTGCATTTTCATATTGATTGCAACTTTTAATATGCACAGACTATTTTTGCGTTTTAATATTTCAAGTGCAAGGTTGTAAACAAAATACATACATATGTATGTTAGTATATATTTATAGAATTCTATGTATATACATTGACATAAGTATATGTATGTGTATATAAACATACTAATACATATTTTGCATATATTGTTAGAGGAATGTATGAGCTAGTGTATTCGCCAGCACAAAAGTCAAACCAAAGTATTATTGCGGCGTAAAATACTTTTGTTTATTTTCACACTTTTCATACAAATACTTCAAATATTTTTATGCTATTTTTTGCAATTAAAACTGATTAGAACATATAAAATCATTAGCGTTGAGAGTTAATTCGGGAAATTTCTTCTGGCATATTATTCAATAAAATTTTAAATTTTGATTTTATTTAAATTAAAATATTTTTTTAAGTTTTTAATATGCAAGAAAATACATTGAATTAATTTAACTAACTAATTTCAGACATTTTTCATGCATTGTGCCCAGGGCCGCCGAGAGAAAAACCAGGCTCAGGGGTAAAAAGGTGCCCCTACCTTCAAAATTTTTTTTTTTTGAATGAGAATAGGTCAAATATGAAGTAGTGTTTTATGCTCTCAACAAAATTAAATTTGCTTTCTTGTAGACATTGGGTGGAACAAATTTGTTTTGCACGCCTTTGAAAATCAATGCTTAACTTTTTGAACATGCAGTCTAAAATCCTCCAATCTTTAATTATTTGGAACTTAGAAGTGAGCTTTTCGAGCTTTGGTGGCAGTGAATTCTTCGATAATAATCTGGATATCTTTTCTTGACTAATTCTGCCTCTAGGCTTAGTAAAGCTAGTGCTGATTAGCGATCGATGAAATTTTTGATCCTTGCTAAAGCACTAAACAACGTTCACCACTTGAAATAGAAACGTTCACAGTGCAAAATATTTTCAAAGCGATACAAAATTTGGGAAAAGTCTTCCTAATTTTTGAGCACTAATGGCATTCATTGGACAACTTATTAGATACTATATAGATACGTACATATATTATTTATATCAACGGATAGAAAGGCAATATATGTTTATTTTAATCTTAAATATTTAATTAAATGTACGAAAAATTAAAAATGTAAAAGAAATTTGAGAACCAATTCTGGTAACGTTTTATTTTATACTTTTGACCATTTTTATCAAAAATGCAGTTAACGTTTTGCTTTTAACCCCATAGAACAAGCCTTAGGAGATAGAGGGATTAGGGATTTTTTTATGTTTTTTTCTATGGCCAGTAAAGGGATAGAGGTTTAAGTTTATTAACATTTATGTATGTATTAACATATAATTATATTTCGACAGTATACACATGTATATATTTTGAGCTAAAAATATTGAAAACTATCTGAAAAAAAGAAATATGGCTGATTTTAATCTGCAAGTCTAAGTGCACGGAATGATCTATTATTAAATGAATATGCCAAAAATCGGACTTTTATTGGCCTTATGAAAAACAAGTTTTGAAGTTTGCGTGTTTTTTTTTTTTTTTTTGTTTTTGCTATAAATTGAATTTTGGGTTTTTTTGATTGAAAATAGATGATTCCATGCGTTTACATGTGCTGAGCGTACTCTATAAATTTGAAGTCATTCGGTGCATCCGTTTTTGAAATACGATGGAGGAAAATTGAAAACACACAGTTTTGAAAAAATCCGCCCTTCTTCTAACTGCTGTATCTTTTAAACGACTTCGAATTTTTAAAAATCTCTTTGCTACCGTATTCTAGATATGTATGTTAAGAAAGAAATTTTTGGAAAAAAAATCGGTCATCACATGGGAATATTTAACTTCATAAATTTTACGCTCACATATGATTTTATGTTCAATACTTGCATATTATGGTTTAATTTGTCTTAACAGTAACTCGCCTTAACTTATCACGATAATCGTAAGTATGTCTGTGTATGTTCAAATACTTAAATTACCTTTTTACCTTTCTTTAGTAATATGAGAATTGCCGCTGCTAAATTCCAATTAGTTTCTCTTCTTAGGCGGCTGTTTGCGAATGTTTAAATACACACATAGTATTTACATATAATCCTGAAAAACATTAATTAAAAATAACTGCATACAGGAAAGGCATGATAAACGCACATATATACATATATGTATATGTATGTATGTATGTTCGAAAGTTATTCCAAGGTGTAGGGTGTCTTATGTGTGGCTTCTTGTAATAAAGTTTCCTGCGTGACATTTGTAGTTCTGTGTTCATTTATTTTCAAATTTAATTTCAGAAAGCATTCGATTTCGCTTGGTTAAGCATTTTTTGTTTTGCTGAATTGTTTGGCTTCCTGCTTTTTGAAAATATACTTCAGGTATACTTTTCTCAAGAAATAATTACATTCACAGTAAAGGAATTAGTTTGGTAAGCGCTAGGATGTACAGGTAGTGGTTATTTATTTTAAATTTTTTGTTCGGCTTAAAAATTTTGTAAGTTTTAATCGCAGTTACCTACTTTTTACTGAAACTTAAATGATGAAATTTAAAATTTTTAACCATATTTCTCTAAACAATTTGTTTTCAAAGCATTTGTTAAAAAAATTCAAATTATAATCCATCGATTTACTTGATATGAGCTTTCTTTATACTTATATCCTTTTATAGCAGTAACAAACAAAAAATCAATTGTTTTTACTAGCAAATAAAAAAAAGACTCAAAAAATACGCTTTTTTTTGTTATTTTTTCTGTTTCTAAGTTTTCCGCCGTAATAAAATTTGTATTGATTGTAAATCTTCGCTATCTGTTTAAATCTATCTTTTCTTTTTGAATGACCATAAATAGACTAGAAAACCCTCTTAAGACTTGAAAGTTGTCATTTAGTGCGAAAAGAAGCTTTTATTTACCAAAGAGAGCATCAAACAATAGGTCAGCGTAAGATTGCATCGCAGAGCTGTCAGCAGGTTTGAGCAGATGGTTAGTGTGTTCAATATGCCACTTTCTAAAGCTTGGTGAATCGAAAGAATCTAATCTTTGCCCTAGTGATTTTCTCCCATGTCATTAGGTGCGCAAATATGCTCCCACTGTCTGTCAATAGATTGTTCCAGCAATTCGTAGTGTTCGATTTTGATATATCCAAAACATGATGAACTTAACCTAGACGTTTCCACATTAGTGACTTTTGTTCTATACATATAAAATTTTAAATTTCGAAGATAGGGCGTAAGAGATTGAGTGTAGCGTTTGCTGTATGACACGTAGCGCCGTCCTGCTGGAACCAAATGTTGTCCAAGTCCTCCTCTTCAATTTGCTTGAAGAAAAATTCGGTTAACATTGCGCGATATCGCTCACCATTGATGGTTGCGGTTCCTTCTTCATTTTCGAAGAAAAATGGGCCGAAGATTCCACCAGACCAAAATCCGCACCATACAGTGATTCGTGCTGGGTGCATTGGCATCTCGACGATTACGTGCGGGTTTTCTGTGCCCCAAATACGACAATTCTGCTTGTTAACGTAACCATAGAGGTGGAAATGAGCCTCGTCCGAAAAGATGATTTTTCGGTAAAATTGACCATCCTCGGTCAAACGATTTTTACTGAATATCTGTCACTTTTCGAATGGTATTTGATGATTCCAATGTCGAAATATAGATAAATCAAATTTGAAACGTTAGATGGCCCACCCTATACTTTTGGTTGTGCTCGGCCTCACGTCGCCAAATCCGTTAAAACCTACCTGGAAACGCTTAAATAGGAAAGCCTAACCTATCCGCTATATTTCCCAGATATTGCACCTTCCGATTATTGTTTGTTCCGTTCGATGGCACATGGTCTGGTTTGTGATCAGTTCCACCCACAAGACGACATCGAAAAATTTCTTGATTCCTTAGTTGCGCACCTAATTGTTTTGCACTTTTAATTTTTTGTAAATGCCGTTATATTCACTGACGGCAGTGATTATCAAATGATTTCTCTAGTTCATAGTCATAAAAGCTCTATTGCAGAGAACATAAATACATAATTAAATTCTTAGAACCGTACCAATTGCAATAACTTGGAAATTTTTATTTACTCCCTGAAGCATATGTCACCAATCTTTATGTCAATACGTCACTCAGCTGTCCCTACTAGCAATGATGGTTCTTTTAATTTTAAGTTTTTATGATCGAAGTAAAAGCCTGACTTAAATACATCCATATTGCAACACACTAATGTCATTTCTTGGGTTTCTTGCATCTGTCCGCCTTGCTCTACATGACAACAGAATTTCTCATTTCATACAAATTGTCAATGTGACGACAAAAGACGAGCCAGATAGCAAAAAAGAGAGTAAGAGACGAATAAAATGGGCGACAATATCATTGCCCTCTCGAGGGCTGCAGTGCTTATGTTAATGCTAATGTTGTTTTCGACTTATTTGCATGATTTCTTTGTGCGAAGCTTATTTATCATAGTTTTCCTTGAATCTTTAGGAAAATGAAAAAAAAGTAAATGTAAATAGTTAGGTTGTCGAATTGTGTTGTTAAAGGCTATTTGCATGCGCCGACCGTATGGCAGACACACCCATACAATCTTGCAGATACATACATATGTATGTACCTATACGGGTATGTGCGAAACTTTTTATTTGCCTTGAACTTTTCTGTTGCTGCTCTGCTAAATTTTTTGACTTTTGCTTTTCCCTTTTTGGGGTTTCGTTTTATTTTTGCCTTACTTTGATGATACTAATGATGAATACGGCAGAGGAGAGTGAAAATTGAAAAATTGTATACTTTACATATGTACATAGAGATATATACTACATACATAGAGATATATACTATATGTATGTATGTAAATACTTCTATGTGCATAGTAAGGACATATTTCGTAGCTGAGAGGAGAATCATGTACACCATTGCCAAAAATAAACAATGCTTCTTTCGGCAAATCATTGGCACCAATTTGAAAATAAATCATCCGTCCTAAACTGATTTTCGCTTGAATGTACAGTTTGTACATATGTCTAGATGCATTCGAGGCAAAGGGTATTATTAAAGACAAACAAATGTGAAATTATGCCATCAGACAAATCCCTGTACATCTCCCTTATAAGGGGTTCTCAAACTTTTTGAAAAGCACTTAATGCTTTTAAATCTCAACTAAACCATCTTCCTTTAAAAAATACTTATAAAAATATCTTGCTCAAAGCTAAAAGTTGAAGATTGCGTGATTTTCCGCACAACTATAATGGTGAAACCGGTTTTACCGCACAAAGTGCATTGTTTTAATTAACATGCCACTTAGAGCTCAGTTGAGTAATTTACAGCAATATGATTTTTGCCTACCGAAGTGTTGAATCTGACAATTAATTAAGAGTATGAACAACTTGTATAAGTACGTATGCATGTACTGAATAAAGCAACGATGTAGCCACCACAAGTATTTACTTATCTCTATCTATAGTATATTTATCTGTATTTATATACTTAACATATCTCTAGTTATCTACGCTCATATGGAAGAGAAGCTTAAGTTGACTAAAGAGAGAAATTTGTTTTCATATTTACATATATTAATGCAATGACTAAAATTTTTGGCGTCTAATCGATCTAATAACGCACAATTTAGTTTAATTATTATTTAATAATTTCAAATAACATTGGCTAAACTTTGCCGGACACTTTAGATAAAATCACGCTTAAAACAGAGCTACAGAAAGTAACAAAATACTATCGTATACAAAAATGTATTTCTCCCAACAATTTTTTATTGATGTATGAGAAGTCAAATTAAAACGTCCACTCCATGACTTTAATTTCTTTATTTCGAAACTAATATTTTGCCAGCAGATTTCTTAGCTTTGGTGCATTATCTCTCATTTATTTTTGCGCTAATCAACTTTATTATAAGAATATACCCTGTTTTGTAATAGATATAGCAATGTGCACAAAAAATAAGGTGACATTTGAATTAAAACTGCGCGCGTTGAAGGATTCGGAGAATTATTTTTTTTAGTTTGGTAGTAGTGTCAGTCACATTTATGTCAAATTTCATGTCAAAATATTCATTAGTGTTTGAGATACGTATCGTTTTGTGAGCTGCTAGGAGTGAGTTTTTCGTTTTTTGCGATGTCGAAATTTGTTAAGCAAAGAATTTGTATTAAATTTTGTTTACTGAATCAATTTTCTGCTGCGGATACATTGAGGATGGTGCAGAAAGCCTTTGGTGATGAGGTTATGTCTAAAAAAATGTTTACAAGTGGTATAGTGAGTTCCAAGCCGGCCGTGAACGTGTCGAAGACGAAGAGCGTCCAGGGCGACCATCAACATCAACCGACGAAGCTCACGTTTAACAAATCAAAGATTTGGTGTTGAGAAACCGTCGATTAACAATTAGAGACCTTGCTGATGAAGTTGGCATATCGAAAGGCTCAGTCAATACCATTTTGAAGGAGGTTTTGGGCCTCAAGCCTGTCAAATTGTTATAAAGAATATTAATTTATTGAGTTTTCCAAATAATTCTTTGTCCAAGTGCATTTTCGCCAACGAAAATGCAACAGTTAATAAAATGTACCAATAATTCCACTAACGAAAATGCAACAGGTAACAAAATGTACCATTAATTCCGAAGAATTTTAATAATTTGTATTTATTGTTCATTCAAGTGCATTTCCGCTAACGAAAATGCAACAGTTAAACAAGAAACATTTCTTAAGAATTTTTACGCAAGCATTTATTTTTAAGTTATTGCAAGCAAGCAAAATATTAGTATTTAAGAAAGCACAAAATAAAACGGAATGCTGATTATCGATTCAAACTTCAACCCAGTTGTTTAATTATTCGTTGTTCATCACTTCGGTGAAAAAAGTGGCGCAGTCGGTAGGATACCCGTGTATCCTTGTGTGTAAAAATTTAAAATCAAGTTACATAAGAAAGGATATTGAATATTTCTATATTCGTAACGGGTAGAAAAAAATAAGAACAACGAATCCTTTAAAACATACAAAATAATTTTTGCAAAAAAGTTTAGTGAAAGTGACATTTGAACTTCATAAGATTGAAGAACGAATCCTTTAAAACATACAAAATATTTTTGCGAAAACGTTTAGTGAAAGTGACATTTGAACTTCATAAGATTGAAGAACGAATCCTTTAAAACACAAAATATTTTTGCGAAAACGTTTAGTGAAAGTGACATTTGAACTTCATAAGATTGAAGAACGAATCCTTTAAAACGTACAAAATATTTTTGCGAAAACGTTTAGTGAAAGTGACATTTGAACTTCTTAAGATTGAAGAACGAATCCTTTAAAACATACAAATTTTTCGAAAATAATACAAAAAAGGGGGTGAAGAAAAGGGTAAAAAGATTTACTCTTATCGACGATAATTTCAGACAACAACCGAAATATAAAGATATACCCATATTAACAACTCATCAGCCAACTGCACATCCTAATCAACTTTAAACACAACATAGTGACAAATTTTTTTCCATCCTTGGAAACACATCCAGATCAACTTCAAACCCAACACAGAGCCAGACAGACAGCAATATAATATTCAACAACAACACCAGAAACCAACTGCACATCCTAATCAACTTTAAACTCAACATAGTGACAATATTTTTTCCATCCTTGGAAACACATCCAGATCAACTTCAACACAGAGCCAGACAGACAGCAATATAATATTCAACAACAACATCAGAAAGTGAGAATCCGATTAACTATATTATATATAATAATTATTATTATTAAATGTATGTAACTGAAAAAATTAGCATAGAGTAAGAAATTGAAAGAAAATTACTATATACGTCTGGAAAACAAGAGAAAAAAAAGGAAATAAAATGGCAGTACCAGTTCAAAACATTCTTACTATAAACCCTTTAAAATATCTTAATAACTTACCTGAATTCTGTGGCGACTCAAGAGACCTACAGACATTCACCACACTTATTAACCGAATACACCCACACCTACAAACATATGATGAACTGGCCCAACTAGTTTTTTCGGACATAATAAAATCAAAGCTAAAAAGGAAGAGCAAGACAGGCAATAGAAATAAATTGCCACGCGACCTCATGGGCAGAGATTAAAAACATACTACAGAATAATTTCGGGGATAGACGTTCTTGCGAAGAACTCTTTGACGAATTACGAAGCGTGACCTTTAGAACAAACACTTTAGATTTTTACAACGACATGAAAACCAGGTTACACAGGTTAAATAACAAATTAGTAACCATTTTAGGAGAAACCGAAGCAACTAGAGAGAGTGCGATGAACAACAAACGCACTGCCCTCAATATCTTTAAAAACAAACTTCCTGAACCAATGAAATCAATCCTTTTCTGTAGGAACCCAGAAGACTTGGAACATGCTATGGACATACTGTTCCAAGCCGGGTACGCACATACAGGGAACAATAACGTGAACAACAGCACAGAATTAAAAACTCATTCAAGTAATAGGAATACTGACTATAGAAACTATACACAATACAATAAAAAAGACAGTAGGAATAGAATACAGTACGGGAATTCCCAACAACTATTCAACAGAAGGAATTTCCAACCAATGCCCCAAAATAACGGAAGAAATTACCAACAATCCCAACCATACCAACAAGCAAACCCACAAAACCCCAGTCCTCAAAACCCATCCTTCCAGAGACCAAATTTCAGAAACCAACCGGAACCTATGGACATAGGAAAAATAGAAGTGGCTGAAAATTTTCAGGAATCAGCCTCAAGAATAAATTACCATTTATAATAATAAAAACAAAGATAGGTTTCATAAGACTTATAATAGACACAGGCGCAACAAACTCCATTTTAAATCCGGGTATCTGCGACCCCAAAAGAATTCATCCAACTAGCCCACTTTTAATTAAAACTCTCCAACATCGAATTTACGTTGACAAAAAGGCAATAGTACCCATGTTCGAAGAATTTAGCGACATTGGAACTAATAAACCAATAGAATTTTATATAATAAAATTTCATAACTTTTTTGACGGTCTAATAGGTAACGATATATTGAGACCACTAAATGCCTGTATCGATTATAAAAAGAACGAAATAAATATCGGTAACAAAACACTCCCTATGCACTTCGAAAACGAAAACTTAAATGAAAGAAAGATAGTAGTACCAGATGACTCTGACCTAGTATATTATAAGGAAGAAAACGGCGGAAACATTGTAAGAGAGGGAATTTTAAATGTAAGAAATCAAGAGGCAAAGATAAACTTACTATCTGGAACCAATCGGGTGACTACGCAAAAAGTAGATCACGAAAATTTTAACATAATCGAAAATAAAGAATCTAAACCATTGGCTGACCAAATTAGAATAGGGCACTTGAACCCCGAAGAAAGGTCACAATTGTTGCAAATAATAAAAGAATATCGTAATATTTTTTACCAGGAAAATGAAGGACTTTCATTTACTTCAGCAATAAAACATAGAATTAGAACTACAAACAACATACCTATATTTTCTAAGTCATATAGGTACCCGTACGTACATAAGAAAGAAGTCACAGATCAAATCCAAGAAATGTTAAAACACGGGATAATTAGGAATAGCAATTCTCCCTACTCAGCCCCAATTTGGATCGTGCCAAAGAAGGCCGATGCCAGCGGGAAACCAAAGTGGAGACTTGTAATCGACTATCGTAAACTGAACGAAGTAACGATCGATGATAAGTTTCCCATCCCGAACATTGACGAGATTCTTGAAAAACTGGGAAGAAGCCAGTACTTCACTACACTCGATTTGGCGAAGGGTTTCCACCAAATCGAGATAGAGGAAGAAGACATCCACAAAACTGCGTTTAGTGTCGAAGGAGGGCACTATGAATTTCTGCGAATGCCTTTCGGACTAAAAACAGCCCCTGCAACGTTCCAGAGATTGATGAATAATCTACTCCAAGATTATATCAACAAAATCTGCCTAGTATACCTGGACGATATAATCATATTTTCAACATCCTTACAGGAACATATGAACTCACTTAGACTTATATTCGCAAGATTACAGGAGGCAAATTTAAAAGTGCAGTTAGATAAATCAGAATTTCTAAAAAGGAAACAGAGTTCCTTGGGCACATAATTACAACGGAAGGAGTCAAGCCCAATCCTAAAAAGATAGAATGCGTTGTTAACTTCCCAATACCCAAAACAGCAAAACAGATCAAGCAATTCTTAGGGCTCACAGGCTACTACAGGAAGTTCATAAAGGACTACTCGGCTATAGCTAAACCAATGACTAGGTGCTTAAAGAAAGATTCACAGATAAATATAAATGACTCGGACTACGAAAAAAGTTTTAACACCCTCAAGACCCTACTAACGCATGATCCAATATTAACATACCCAGACTTTTCTAAAACATTTACATTGACAACGGACGCGAGTAATTACGCTTTGGGAGCGGTACTTTCGCAAGATAATCATCCAATATGCTACGCCAGTCGCACCCTTAATACGCATGAAACAAATTATAGCACAATAGAGAAGGAATTATTGGCAATCGTGTGGGCTACAAAATATTTTAGGCCATACCTTTTTGGTCGTAAGTTTATAATAGAGACAGATCACAAGCCACTGACATGGCTCTTTTCTATAAAGGAACCAAATTCAAAACTTGTTAGGTGGAGATTAAGACTATCTGAATACGATTATGATATTAGGTACAAGAAAGGAACAAAGAATAGTAATGCCGACGCTTTGTCAAGGATTGAAATTGAACCCAGCATTAATACACTAGAATGCGACAGGGGAACGATAAAAAGTACTACTTCACCAATTAATATGTTTAAAAATCAAGTAGTTATAATAAAAACTACCTCTGGATCATTAAGAATAAAAAATAAATCTGTTTTTAAAAATAAAAGAAGAATAATTTCTATGAAGGAAATGGACAGGGAAACAGCAATTACAATACTAAAGAATCATTTTAATCCAACACAACTGAATGCTATTTTTATCGAAGACGAATTTTATACTATGTTTAAAACTGTTTACGAAGAACTATTTTCAAATAACCCAAATTTTAAAGTACTTAGATCTACACTCATGACGGAAGACATAGAAGACGAAAATCGATTAACTGAAATTATTAAAAACGAACATCTTGACAAAAACCATAGAGGAATTCAGGCAGTATATAAAGAATTAATTACGCGAATTTACAATCCTAAATTAAAACAAAGGATAACTCAGTTCATAAATAACTGTGAAATTTGTAACCTAGAAAAATACGATAGGAAACCCCCGAAGATCCCTTACAAAATTACAGAAACTCCATCCAAACCTCTGGAAACATTACATATAGACGTATTTTATACTTTAGGTAAGAAACTTTTTATGACAGCAATTGATAAATTTTCGAAGTTCGCGTTAGCATTTCAAATAAACGGTAGGAGTTGGACAGAATTTAAAACAAAACTTTTGCTGATAATCAATACTTATGGGAAAATAAATAAAATTGTTGTGGATAATGAACTAGGCTTTAAAGCTATACCGATGCAAGAATTTTTGAAAAAGGAGAACATAGATATTCACTATACTTCCAATAGTAACCATACGTCTAACGCCGACATTGAGAGACTACACAACACAATCAATGAGCACATACGCTTGTTAAGGCACGATAAAGAAAACAAAGACGAAAGTATAGAAGATAAAATGATAAGAATAATAGGTTTTTATAATAATACAATACATAGCACGACCGGCATCAAACCGATTGATTTTGTAAATGGCAAAGTACATGAAGATAGATACGAAGAAATTCATGATCTTATAAATTCAAAGAAAGAAAAGTACATTCAGAAGTTAAATGAAAACCGGAAGGATATAGAATTAGAAGGCGGACCAAATTACATTAGAGAGATAAGAGGGGTAAAAATCACAGAAAATACAGGAAAATTAATGCTGAAAAAATAGATGATGACCACTTACAGATAACAGAAACTGGACATAAATATTATAAAGCTCACGTTAGACCTAAGAAGAAATACCAAGACAAGAGTAACCCCAAAATCAAAGCTACAATTAAATAAATGTAATTTTTTTTAGATGATTATAGCACATATATTAAAGATAATCTAAAAAGAAATCTTATAAAAATTAACGATGATTGTTTAAACAAAATACTAAACTTTGAAGAAGCTAATTGCAAAATGCAAACATTAAATACACAAGAAATAAGCGAAATAATTCCTGGAGTACTAATTCTTAAACATTTTAACAGCACAATATCCCATAACTGCAACAAAGCTAAATTAAACATTTCAGGAAATTACTTAATAAAATTCGAAAATTGTGAAATAAACGCGTTAAACAAGACTTTTACAAATGTCAAAATAAAAATACAAGACAAGTTTATTCTACCTAATATCATTACAAAAATTAAAGACAATAGTAATACAACACTAGCAGACATAAAAATTGAATCTTTATATCTGAAGCAAATAGAATACGAAGAAACACTGAAAAATATACTATATACAGATAAGAACTCAAAAATACTTAGTTTTGGTATAGATATCTCAATTATTATATCAATATGTATCTTAATTATTTTTATATACCTCTTTAAGAATACAAAAACATATATTCCAAATGTACAATTAAAAAATGAAACTACTGTAAACAATCCGGCAAAGATAATATAATTTCGTCGGAGCCTCAAACTAACGGTGGGGGTGTTATAAAGAATATTAATTTATTGAGTTTTCCAAATAATTCTTTGTCCAAGTGCATTTTCGCCAACGAAAATGCAACAGTTAATAAAATGTACCAATAATTCCACTAACGAAAATGCAACAGGTAACAAAATGTACCATTAATTCCGAAGAATTTTAATAATTTGTATTTATTGTTCATTCAAGTGCATTTCCGCTAACGAAAATGCAACAGTTAAACAAGAAACATTTCTTAAGAATTTTTACGCAAGCATTTATTTTTAAGTTATTGCAAGCAAGCAAAATATTAGTATTTAAGAAAGCACAAAATAAAACGGAATGCTGATTATCGATTCAAACTTCAACCCAGTTGTTTAATTATTCGTTGTTCATCACTTCGGTGAAAAAAGTTCAAATCTCAACTGGTACCGAAAACATTGAATTTTTTGGAAAAAAGGTGTCGCGTTGAATTGTGCGAAACGATGCTTTCCGACTACCAGGGTGTCATGAAATGCATTATAACTGGCAATGAGACTTGGATCTATGCTTACGACCCCGAAACAACCGATCAATCGAGCGAATATCGTGCCAAAAGAGAGCCGAGGCCAAAAAAATCGCGCCAAAGTCGCTCAAAAATCAAGGTCATGTTGACTGTTTTCTTCGATTATCGTGGTGTTGTGCATTATGAATTCCTTCCAACCGGTTAAACAGTCAACAAGGAATATTATTTGAACGTTATGCGTCGTTTGTCTAACGCTATCCGTCTAAAAAGGTCGGAATTTTGGAAAGACATTTCTTAGTTTTTACACCACGATATGCACCATCCCATACGGCCCTCGTAATTCGTGATAATTTCGCCAAAAACTCAACCCATATCGTTCCGCAACCACCGTATTCACCTGATCTGGCGCCGTGCGACTTCTGGCTGTTCACCAAGCTCAAAAGACCGCTCCGGGGACACCGTTTTATACGATAGAGGAGATTCAAGCCGCATCGAAGACGGAACTGAAGGTCATCCCGGAAAGTGACCACAACCAGTGTTTCGAAAACTGGAAAATCCGTTGGCATAAGTGCATTGCATCGGGAGGGGATTACTTTAAAGGGGATGAAATTGATTTCGAAGAATAAATAAAAAATTTTCAAAATAAATACAATGTCACCTTATTTTTTGGGCACATTTTCTAATTGACTTCATATTCCCCATTCCTCTGTCTGAAATTTGGCAAAATATGCATATAAAAAGGTATTGCCCAAACTTGTTTATAAAAAGTAAATACTAAATAAATTGAAAATATTTATCTAAATTTATACAAAGTATACATTTGCAGTTAACTACATTAAAAACAGAACCACACACATATAAAACCACTCACTCACAAATTAACATTCTCATACCAAGTTTCCATTACACTAACGGCTTCTGACGCCCAATCTGCTACTACTACCAATAAATTCCTATTTTAAGCTTGTAACGCGGTGCAAATATGTTTGTGTGTATTTCTAATATTGCGAAACTGTTACGGCGCCTACAGATTTGCCACCCACGGGATTTGACGCCAGAGTTCCTATTTATTTGTGCTAATGGACGCCCGCATACATATACTGCAATATATCACACACTTTCTGTATTCATACATACATGTATATACGTATTTATATGGCTCTAAAAGTTAGTTACCAACCAAAGCCTTCTGTCCTCATTCTTTGCGTAGTGGTTTGCTTATTGTGGATTTTATTAAATGACTTGATACGGGGTGCCACATCACTCTACCCGAACTCGCTTGGATAGTTATTGCCATAATATTATTTCTAGCATATTGCTGCCAAAGCTGTCGGCTTTGCAGATAAAATAAGTGAATTGGCAAAACTAGGAATATTCAGATTTTGCTTGGTGACACAAATATGAATAGAGTGATGATTTATTAGTTGAGCGCTATTCTGGCCATGTTAGGCACTTGACACAGTAATTAATATTTTATTAAATTTTTTTCTGAAACAATAATTTATATTTTATACTTTGGTTAAACTCATTAAAACTACAGGATAATTATATGATTGCACTTTTAAAGATAACAATAACCGTACTTGTCGTCACCCTAAAAACTCTTGCATTAAATGTAATAAGTAATCGCCATTAACAATTTAGGTAATTCTTCATTCCCATATTGCTGCTGAAGTTCATAAAGTTCATAAAAATTGCAAGATTTACTGGTTAATACCCTACTATCCTATACTTAAGTCTAACAAAAATAAGGGGACTATGTTGACTCTTAGTAATCTAATCTTGAAAACTATGGTCTGTAAAAGAAGAAAATTCTGCTACATTCTGCTGGTTGGTTTAAAATAAGTGTTGAATACAACTTTCCAACCATCGGCAAAATATTTGAAAGCACTAACAACAAAATGAAACCAAACCTGTATTGGACGATGGGCAAGATACCAGTTTTTCCTTAATTAGTTCTTATGTCTTGTAAGAAAAAATTCAATGCGTATGCAACATGTCCCCCATAACCAAGAAGTTTAAATTCGTGACTGTTTCCAGTGATTTTAAATCCCTGCCCCAGTCGGGATTTACAAATGACTACACAAATTAGAAAGTTGTCTCACACGAACATGTGAAATTAATACATTGAGTTAATGTGGAAAACGTCAACTAGAGGATCGGAATAATTAAAAAAAAAACTTCTTCATTTAGTTTTGTTGAAATGTCACACATTGAATTGTTTAAATACCGCTGTAAATATGGGAATAATTTAATGGGGTATATTGGGGCAGAGAGATCGATTGTACTAATTTTGACATTGCTCAGGTGTAGTCGAGAACATATTTTTCTGTGTAGCAACATGTTGCAAGAGTAAATCGTATCAATAGAGCGAACTTAACTGCAAGATCAAAACTTTTGAAAAGAAAAAACAAAGGTAACGTAAAAAGCAAATCTATGTTCGAAAATCGAATTAAAAATCTTTTTTTTTGAACATTTCGCAATACGAAAGAAAGAAGAAAAATTTTTCGCAATACGAAAAAAGGAGATTTAAAATCTTTCTTTAATTTTTTGTATGCAATACGAAAAAAGAAGATTTAAAAGCTTCCTTTAATTTTTTGTGTGGTAAATTATGTATGCTCTCACAACAAAACCCACTTCACTGGAAATTAACTGTTCTTATTAGCAGCTCACAGTTTTGCCAGTTTTCTATTTCAGCGTTACCAGTCACCACTATGAGATCATGGGCTCTCTCAACAAGTTAAAAAAAAAGAGTTTTGTAACTTAACGATTCATTCGAGCGTTGAGTATTGAAAAAATACTAAAAACTAAGAAATATATTCATTTAGTTTGATCTCATATTCTCTGAATTTAGAATATGATTAATTTGCTTGAATATGATTCAAACTAGCTTTAAGCATTATTGTTTTATGAATTTGCATTTAATTAAGCTCAACAAATTTTTTTATTAAAAAGCATTTTTTTTTCTCTTTACAGGTAAGTGTTATCTCCGCAACTACAAGTTTAATTATTCTTTATGTGCCTAGATATGTAAGTTATTATATTTAACCTTCTATGTGCTCTTCTCGGGTACTGCATATTTAATTACAAGAAAACTTCGTTCGTTTACGTAAAGTCATTAAGCCAACGTGCACATGAAAAGCCCTTTAAAAGCGTACGAATTCATATGAGCGAGTCCTTTTAACAGGGGTAAGCGTAGGCAAACGCATGCGTACAAACTTATGTAACTGATATCTTATACCATAACCAAGTTCAGGTAGATAATTTTGCGTTGCATATATGTTCACTGTCCTACATTAAGCTGTGTGTCTTTTAGATTGAAGTCTCTCAAAGGTGACGCGCTTAAAGTTTTACTGCGTAATCCTCACTAGAGGCATTTTCAGAACACAGAGGAGAGTGGATGACAGACACTTGACTGCAGCTGTTGTGGCTATGAGCCAGTCGTAAGAGTATGTAGGCACTCTACTGGTAGGGCCACTTAAATTAGTAGCCTTATGCAGATTTTCTTTACTAAGCGCATTTATGCATACATGAATTAAGGTACTGAAATATTTTTAAACTACTTTGTTTGCCAAATGCAAGCATAATCGAAAATATCAATTTTGTTTTTCGACTACCCAATATAATATGTGTACATACAAAATCTATATATTGCTAAATCTAATACAAAAAAGCTAAAATAGAAAATTGCTTTCCTCGCGTAAAAACAGCCTTTTTTCAACATTTTTTCTCCCATACTATAAGAACTGAAATATTTTATTACAATTTTTTATTGTTACAAACATACACAATACAAAGAAATTACAAAACTTTTGGAAAACAATATTTTTAACCCCTCGAAAAAAATGCGCTTGTGTTGGCAGGATAACTCCTTACAGGATCATCTAAAGTGAAAAAATACGTATGACGGAAAATAAACTGAAAGTTGGATGTTTGGCAGACATTTTTACAAAAACATGAAACTTTCAGTGAACATTTTTTAAATAGTTCTACAACTAAACGAAAGAAAATCCATCGTCCAAGTTTAAGAATTGTATCTCAAAAACCAAAGAAAATTTCATGAGGGTCGGTTGAGTAGTTCTCGAGAAATCTTGCCAACCGACTTCAATAACACAGTTTCGAGAAAAATGCATTTAAATATTTGAGTGACAATAAAAGCTAGCCTCGAGCGCACAAGTTCTCAAAGCAGTATCTCCGAAACTATTACTCGGATCAAATTGAAAATTTAGAACAATATTATAAAGGTGTTATAGAATTTAATAAGGCAATAAAATCGATTGTTTGAAACCCGTGAGCCCATGTAACCCCTTAAAGAGAGTTAAATTCGGAAGGTTACAAATAATGCTACGAATTATTATTTAATTGCAAAGAACTTAAAATCTTATTCAAGTTTTTCCATAAACTCGAGTTTCGATGTTTCTTGTTTATGAATTGTAGAGTTTTTAGTGTTTAAGGAACTCTATGTTTAATTTATCAATTTTTGTGTATGATAGTTACTTATATAAAGCATTTTTTTATTGATTAAACAGTAAATCCAAATTTGGTTTCAGCACAACCTAATACCTTAAACGAATGTTGAAGGGGATGTGTCGAAAAATCTTTTGCTAAATAAACTCGTAGTTTATTACAGAACTCGTCTTTGTGACGTTAATGTACAAAAATTGAAATCCATATAATTATGAACCAAATAATTGTCGAACGGTTTTATTTTTCAAATTATTGAGAAATCTATAAATGATGATCATTTCGAAGTTTCTTAATTTTTTTTAAAGAAAAAACCCAAAAAATTCAAGTTCAATGGAGAATGGTTATTATTATTCAAAAGAACATTCTTTGGCATTTATTTTTTGAAGATTATCTACTTTCAAATGTTCGCCGCAGCTGCGTCTCAGATGGTCTATCTATAGTTGAGTCCAATTTTCGATGACTCGTTCGAGCATTTCGACTGGTAACTGGCGAATGACACTCCTGATGTTTTGCTCCCGGGCCTGATTAAAAGTGGGATTGTCCGCATTGACTTTGAACTTTACATATCCTCACAGGAAGTAGTATAACGGTGTGATATCACACGATCTTGGTGGCCAATCGATCGGCTTAAAAGTAAAATTTTCTGCTCACCGAAGGGTTCTCTCAATAAATTAATTGATTTTGAAGAGCTGATAGAGCACAGCGATGTCGCTTGGTAAGGTCGATCGGATTCAGTTCTTGCAAATTGTATTTTGTACGCTTTCAATTTAAGATCTCGACGTGAAATGCGCCAAGTCGTTCCCTACGACAGTCGGAGTTGCTGCAAAGGATGCCAAATTGTCTCCATGGTCTTCGTAAGCAGTCTCAGCGGCGAATGCTATATTTTCTTCTCTACATGCTGGACGTTGTCTATTTGGTCGAATATTATCCAATAATGAATGCTGGGTCTCAAGATTACTGATGGTGTTGCGCGTAATATGCTCAGTAGTCCGATTGTGTTGACAATAAGTTCACATTCTTTACAGAACATGAATTTTCGTAACAAAGTTAAACTATTTAAAAACGCTGTTCAGGAGTAAATCTTTCCATGATGGAATACCAAACAAAACTGAACATAACATGACAGCTTGACACGACTAACGCGAGATCGGTCAAAACAAGGGTATTGAAAAAACACCTCTACTTGGATCACCCGTTATTTAAACCCATCACTCTCTTGATAAATGTTCACTTCTCATATTATAATCAATTAAAACTCTGTTGCTGCGATGTACATATAATATAATGGTTAAGAAAAAACAATATAATGTAATTAAATATTTGTGTACACGAGTTTTTGTATACAAGTATGGTGTCTCAATATTAAATTTTTTGTTGTTATTTACTGTTTTTGTGCAAATTCTCGTTAATTGATTTCAGTAGTATAAATTGTTAAAAGTGTGCGATTTCAATTAAAGCATTTTTCTGGACGTAAACAAATAAAAATTAAATTTTTCTGGCTTGCTTCAATAATTGTACGTGCTTATTTAGGCTAACTAAATAATTTTGGATCACCGTGAAGGAAATTTATTCGGAGTTGCAGTACTCTAATGATATCCAATGAACATGTACGTCATCATTCACGAATATGTGGGCATGAGAAAGCTCTGTGCAAAGTAAATGCCATGCGAGTTCACTTTTGAGCATAAACCACGACGTGTTGATGATTCGAAGCAGTGCTTGTAGATGTTCAAGCGTAACAAACCTGAGATTTTGTGTCGAACCCGATCTAAACCATGAAAAAGCACAACAGTCGGTTGACAAGATTATGTCGTCTGTATTTTGGGATGCGCGTGGAATAATTTTTAGCGACTGACCAAGAAAATACCATTAATAGCGACTATTACGTAGTATTTTTGGGTTGATTAAAAAAAGGATCGTCGAAAAACAACCACATTTGAAGAAACTACTGTTTTACCAAGATATGGCATTCTGTCACCAGTCAGGGAAAACGATGACAAAAATCCATTAATTGAATTTCAATTTCTTTCGCATCCACCGCATTCTCCAGATCTGATCCCAGAGTCTATCACTAGTTCTTATTTCTCAAAAGAATTTTCGCTGGGTAGAAATTTCCGTCGACCGAGTACTGGAATCAGTACATACTTATCCATTTGATTAGGAATTTAAAACTGGCAATCGAAACAAAAGAGTCAAGCAAATACATAAGTCAAGGCAAATAAGAAAGCAATTTCAGCAGATCAATAACTTTGTATTGAATAAGCTAAGTTTTTGTATACTTACTTTTTGTTGACTTAGCTATACTGGGAAAATAGTAATTAAGTGATTTGACTTTTAAACGTGATGCTTTTTGTATATATGTATATACATATACATACAGTGTATGTATTCATTACTTGGAATAGCAATATAAATATTAATTTGCGCCTCATTCCTTCAAGTGCTTTTAATTGTATGCTTTAATAACTTGTAGCCGCTCACGTTTTCCATACGCAAAGATGCCGACCCAGCAGGTTACAGCAGTGGTTTATATAATCCAATCAAGTATTGAAATCTGAATCATCACATAAGAGCATACTTATATTTTACGCAAATATAAATAAATAGCTAAAACCCGAGTACACTTAAAGCAAATCAATATTTGTGGCTCTCCATCTACAGATAAGGAAGGACGGATTCAAAATTTCTCATATTCCATTGAATTCCATTTACAAAGCTATTGTAACCGCAAAGAGGCATATGAGTGTGTGTCCAAGTGATTACTTAAAAATAAAAAACTTTTGCTTTGAGCTTGATATATCTTAAGTATATCATATACACAAACTGATAATCTATTTACATAAACACACGAGCATTTGCTCCATTGAAGAAGATACATGAATGAATTTATTCAAGTCTATAGCACTTGATGTTCATAAAGGAATATCATTTAGTGTCTATGTTTGCTATTTAACTATTGCTTAAGTCAACGTACTTGCTATATAAGTACTTAAGTGCACATTAGTCCGCAAACAGAAACTATTTGCATACAGTAGTGGCCAAATGAAGGTTACATCGTTTGATATTTTCTTCATTTCATCTGACTTTAACGTTTACAATGAAGATTATATTGCAATGACATTGTCTAGATTGTGCTAATCAGAGGTTTATAATAAAAATGTTCTTGAATTGTATTTGTAGTTGAGTTGCAGAAAAAGTGATTGAAAAAAGAAATAAATACAAGGTGTGTTCTAAAATAATCGAAGTTTTTGGAAGTGGAGTATAATGCACTTCATATAATCATTTAAAGCTATTATTTATTTAAAATATACTCCGTTAGACTCAAACAATTTATGGAACTGTATGCCAATTATACTATAGGATTGTTGTTCAGCACCTCGACTGCTTGAATAGCTGGTATTTCCTCATAAAGTGATAAAACAAATAAGATATTTTAATAAAACTTGGTAAATGTGTTCCTTGGCTAAAAAATGAGAACGAACCACTGCCACGTCTGCAAAATGTCATTCAACGAAAATCTATAAAGTACCATAACCAAGCACTCAACAATAATGTATAGAGAAGAAACTTTGTCTAAATAGTGCGCTTAAAGAATGCCACCTTATGACCAAAAATTGTCCAAATGGGATCCAAACTATTCAAACCACCTTTTTATCGAAAATATCGGTCAATCTGTAAGATATAATATATAGGAGAGAAGTATGGGTTGAATCGGATCAATAATGTCTTTAGCCTTCCTATAACTAATAGAAAGATTTTTGAACATGCCACTTGACTTTAAACCACATATATCGGCAAAAATTGGGTGATGACTTCCTCATGACCCCATGTAAATTACAAACCTTTGCACCGAAAGACCCAAACACTGGCTTTGATCCTAGCAAGTTGCAAAAGTCTTTTAAACTCGAACTTAGACCTTCCTAACTTTAATTCATGTGAAACAAATCGCGCACACACCTTTCTTATCCCAAAATCTTTAGTTAAAATTCTCCAAATAGTGTTTTTACTGGAGAATTCAGCCATCATGCTTGTAGTAAAATTTGCATCGATACTAATAATTTCACGGACCTTTTCCACCCATTCAGTAAAATTGCTAGTTTCTGGATGACCCGGCTCTTGACCGTCTTTTAAATCCTTACAATCATTTTTCAATCATGTAATCCACGCATAAACTTGAGACAGACTTATACAATCTTCACCATAAACATTCTATATCAATTTGTATGTCTTAGCGAATATTTTTTTAAGTTTAACACAACATTTTATATTTACTTGTTGTTAAAATGCTCACGGACGGACGAACAGGCATACAGTCAACCGGATATCAACTCGTCTCGTAAAGGTATCGTTCTCCTGAGCATTTACTGTATACAGTAGAACTCCAGTTATCCGAATTAATGGGGACCGGGACCCATTCAGATAATCAAATATTCGGATAATCGGATTTTTTTTTTAAATTGCCATTGGAGAGAATAAAAGCTACGTTTTGATATTGCACTATTTTTTTTATTGAATTAAATGAAAGAAACATGAAATTTTCACATATTTTAAATATATATAAAATGTACTTATGTACAAGTTTAGAAATAAAAATCATTGTTTTTTAAACATCTCCGTCAATGTAAGCTGTTTTGCTGTCTTCAACCGTTTTCGGGCAGCCAGGTCACGCATTCGCTTGACGGTGAACAGTTGCAAGTGGTCACACTCGGGCTGACGCTCCATCCACTTCAAAGCAGTCTCGAGGCCGGCAAATGCTTCACTAGCTGATGGTCCAGCGTCTACTTCAACATCAGCAGAAAGTTCTTCTTCCACTTCCACTTCAACATCTTCTCTCACACTTACAACAATTTCATCGTCATTGAGAATTTGAAAACCAGGGTCAGACGTGTCACAAGCCATCCACTCTCCTACATCTTCAGCACTTACTTCTGTACAACTAGGAATTTTTACAATATTATTTCCTCTAGTGACAACGCCTCTTCATCATCATCATCCTCTCCATATTCTTGTTTCTCATTTTCTTCAGATTCTTTTTTTTTTGTTCTTCTCAGACGGTAGGCCTTTCAGTTTATTCCACGCACGTCTTAGCGTCACTGGCGTAACCAAACTCCAAGCTTCCGCTACCATGTAACAGCAGTCCTTGCACAATTGTGCTAAGAAATGCCGACCACTGGCCTACACTGACTTCGCGGGGGAAAGTCAGTGTAGGCACAACGGCAAGTTAAGACAAGTCAAGTCAAGACTTGACGCGCAAACACTGGCTTCGCGGGGGGAAGAATAATAGCGCACTTAGACTTTTTTTGGACAATTTTTTGTGATTCGGATAATCGGCGATTCGGATAGTCGGAGTTCGGATAATTGGAGTTCTACTGTGTATGTATACTAGGGGATCCGGCCACTCGTTGCTTTGGTATACATTTATATAATATAATAAACTATTCAATACAGCGAAAATTCTAGTTACTACTAAAAGTGAGAATGTTTTTGTCGGTATAAGAATCCAATGGATTGTACTTGAGATTTAATTTGGAATATGTTCATCCAAATAAATTTCATTGGAAAAAATAACGAATTTAAGGCTGCTTTCTCAATAATATATTAATAATAATAGAGTTGTCCGCTTAATAGATTGTACTTAATATACATCAACAATTTGTATGGTTAAAGGAGATGTCCGCTTAATAGAGAGTCCATTTAATAGAGCTTTCATTGTATTTTTTATTTATGAATTGTTTTTACTATCCTATATTCTAAGTTGGTTCGAACTGGACACAGTGTGCTAAATTTTACTAAAATCGGTTCAGTAGTTTAGGAGTCCATCGCGGACAAACAACGTGATACGTGCTTTTTATATATAAAGATAGAAGCCTATATCTATCTCGATTTGTTTTAGGTGCTATGTAAAATCTTTATGCATCATAGTATTAGTTTTTACTTGGAATTTATTAAAAACTTTCAATAATTGAGAGCTTGCAAGTTTAAATTACTATACCATTACGTCTTATAAAAATATCTAAATAGTTTGTCCATATATTAAAGGACCAACCTAAAATAACTTGGTATTTTAATTTAGACACCTAAAAATTTGTATTTTTGTCAGATCTGACTACAATGTAAAATGCTATAAAAAACGCCAGAAATTCACGTAGAACGTGGTACTTCGATTAATGTGCAACACTACTGTTGCCACCTCGAACGCACTCTAATATTACACAATGTCTTCAAATACACTAATTACATTCATTATTTCCATATTTATTTCTGATATTAACAGAAAGACAGTTTTTCGGTATGTTCGGTACGATAGTCTTGAGGGTTTCGCTAAGGCGATAATACTTTTTATTTTTTATTTTTTTTTTTTTAATTTCCAAAAGTACTTGAAATACTTTCAGATAATGACTAAAACCCAATTTTCGAACTGTTCCAAAGTACATTAGCATACAATATGAGTCAAACGTGAGTTCTTGACTATAAGCACCTTTGAGTATCAATAAACATTTAATGACTAATACGCTCAGGTAAATGTTTGAATGTGAAAATAACAAAGAATATATTTGAGTCAGTTAATTATCATTATAATAAATCGTAGTATGTAATTAATAATGGAAATGGTCTTATCTCTTCTGTTGTTCCCGATTAACAAGGTTCAATGTACAATTTTGTTATTTCGCGGCAAATTCCCTCCCTCGAAGGCATACATTATTAAAATCTGCCTTATGATTACCACACACATCAAGTTAAACCAGCCGTAAAAAGTCTATGTTAAGAGTTAAACATGTTGCTTAATGTAGCGAGTCATCCACTTGAATGGTTTCCTGCCTGCTTCTTCATCTGGCTATTAAATTATACCAATATCAATACGTATATTAGATTCAAAATTATAATGTTTCCTATTATATTTAATTTAAATTCCTCTTTTATTTTCGAATATATTACACAAATAGATTATTGTTACGTTCGACATTTCCTTGAATTTCTCCGCTAATGTCAATAGGTGAGTGCGTTATCGCTATTTTCGCCGAAGGAGTGCTTGGATTGATATTGCCTTGCTTCAATGCGAGAAAGGGCATTTAATTTAATTTAAATCAATTATATAAGTCAATCTTATTTTTCTGATGGCGACTGTCAATTAAATGTCATTGTACTCATATGTTATGAATGCAAACGAAATGTGGTTTTACAGATATACTACATATGTACATATGGAGAACTGTTACAGACATACTAAAAAACATCATATTAAACTATCTTAAAATACATCACTCTTAAAATAAACGTTGAAACGTTTTGTCATCGCCCTTTTTAGAGTAATGTCTCAAAAGCTCTGATAACTTGTTGATAGTAATGCTTCAAAATGAATTCCGAAAATACCCATCCAGTGAACCTAATCTACCGGACAGTATTATCACACTCACACTCTTTTCAAATCATACGTTATATTACAGATTGTCGGTACATAGTTTTTAATATTTCAGATTGAGTAGCATCATTAACAGTGAAATGCTCTAGAGCTGCTAATATACACCGTCCGCCGAAAAATAAATTTTAAATATACATAGATCTTTCGGACCAGAAAATTCACAGGAAAACCTGCAGCAATCTTCGATTTGATCGTAAAATGTTGAATACGTTCTCAATCAATAATTTGGATTTGTTCATAAATAAGCATTTTTGTAATAATTCGATTTTGTTATTCAATAAGTATGTATGTAGATGCCATCGATGGCGATCTTCTAATTTTTAAACTGATTTTTTTGCTGACGCAGCTTCGAAAATTTTTTTTCAAACAGCCTTTCTCTTGATGCCTGAGATCAGCTAAGTTTGAATAGAATGCGATGGATGGGGAAACTGTTCCAAACCAAATTCATTACATTTTGGTTAATTTTCAGTGAGTCGCGGTGAACTACCGCTGGTGAATCGGACGATTGTGGGCTTGCCTGTACAAACTTTGTACAGAGCCTTAGCTTATTCTAAATTATCCGCTCTTATCCAAAAACTTTCTTTTACGGTGATGGAATACTCTCAATGTTCGGACTAGCTGCAAAGAATCTTGATTTATTCCAAATGACTTCAAAACATTCTTACAAAAACGATATCAAGTTTTCAGCTTTCCTGGTTTATAAGTATCTATGTAGGTATATAGAATAATAACAATATAAGCGGCGATTTAATCAATTACACTTCCTACTTCTTGGGTAGGCGCTAGCTATAAACTCTGAATATATTCTTATCGCGCTAAAATATTTAAATATTTAGACTAGTCCATGTGTACTATATACTATTTAAATAACTACATATGTATGTATGTATACAGTAAAGCTTTGAAATAAAAAAAAATCTCAATAAAAGCGATTACTGCAACAATTCAATTCAAGTTCTGAGGATGCGGATGAAAAAGTCAAAACATGTTCTAATGTGTATTCAGATACTGGCTGCCAATCCATAGTAAAAGTTATAAAATATCATACAATAAGAAAAAAATCATCAGGAAGCGAAACATGTGAATAATTCTGAATACGCTTATTAAATTATTCAACATTTCCATCATGCCAGTGAGCATTTAGAATAACCGTAGTAAATTTTCTTTGTTTTTATTCAACGACGTTTGCACATACCTATATTTTTGCTTTACATATACATACGTGTACATATGTATGTATGTATTCAAATATGCGCTTTTATTTACATATGTATATAGGCATGTACAATAGACTATGCATAATAAATGCCAGCCATTAATGGCAGCTCACTATCTGCGTCAACTCTTTACTTGTCTATCCACACTTTTGTCACTCCCACTTTGTAATGTTTTTGTACGTGCTCAGCGCCCACACAACCAAAGCAATATGATTTCACAGCTGGTCTCATTTAACTGCACGCAGTGACGGAGACAATGGTCTAACCAGGCAATTGTTTCGGTTTCACCAGCAAAGAAGCCAAAAAGCTACTAAAGATTTAAAAATGCATACAAAACGCAACGCAATAAAATCGTCGTCAACAAGGTACAAATAAATAAAAATAATTCCAAAACAAAACCAGTAAGGTAGGCTTGTCGTCAGGTGCAACCGAATTTTTATGCCCAATGCACGATACATTTGCCGATATTGCAGATGTTGATGTGAACAATGAAGAATCTTAGAACATGTTCCGAGAATGCTTCAAAGTGTAACCAATGAATGCGAGCCAATGTCAGACAGAAGAAATGTATGACAACAGCCACGCTAATTTGTTTCCGCTGAGATGCGTTGAACACAAGGCGCCAGCGCAAGTGCTTGCTTTGATCCTTTCGCGTATTATTCCTAAAAACACGATCGACTACAAATCCATAAAAATTAAGAAAACGAGTATTACAAATTGTATAACAATTTCTTTAAAATTGTTTTGAAGTCATTTCCGGCTATCGGATAATTTGAAATACTACCAAAATAGTGTCCGTGTTCGGTCATTGAAACATGCTCACGTCCAGTTATAGGAACTTGTTTTGTATGATAATATTAATGTATACGTTGTGTTCGGGACATTTGTCCGGTTATAAGGATGGTCTGTAAGGGGGAATTCACTGTGCTCGAAATCGAACACGCTGGATTCCTAGTAAGTTTACCCACATATACAGAATTAGTTATACATATCGCTCATTTGCTGCAAGACCGGCATAAGTCAAAAAATCGATTTGCCAGAAAACGCGTTTAAAGTTTTCAACTGACTATAACCTTACATGGAAAACAGGAAATATATTCTCTTCTCAAGCGGAGCATATAAGAGGTATTCATATGAATTTTTCACTCAACATGAAGTATGATATAACGAGCAATTCTGCATTAACTCAAAAATCACGTTTTTTGATTTATGCCGGTCTTGCAGCAAATGAGCGATATGTATGTACTTATAACTGCTATAAAAATGAACTTAGTATAAGAATGCTTCGGTGCAGCCGTAGTTAACGTTTTTTCTTGTTTTCTAATAAGAAAAAGAGGCGCTAAAAGACAGCAATCAAAATATTGGATAACAGCGAAACATATGGGGCCTATATGCATTACTTGTGAAATATTTTCTAAAACTCATTCGTATCAATTCATAAAAGTAAGCTTAAGCCTTGGCGTGTATATCAGTATCAGTTATGAGCTTGAGCTCATTTCCTCAATGCGCAACTGAGTCTGCGTTTTAGCTCGCTTTTTATCATGAAACTCATATCCGCACGGGGTTTTCAAGGTCATCACAGTTTATTAGTAATGCGGTGTATTAACTTCGATCAATATAAAATCGGCCGTTTTCAAATCTAACGTCTACGGCTCATGGACTTGTACTTACTATATCATTTTGTTATTACGATGTTAATATCTTTGTGCAACGATTGATATGCTGGTATAAAAAGTAATAAAAGAAAGCAGACAGATCGCTTAGTATAGACAGACCCAATGTGACAGCGCGTGTTTTGAAAGACGAATGAATTGTTGGGTGATATATGGAGGGGAACACCTAAAATGTGTTTCATTTCGGCGCATATTTATTTAACATTTTCTAAACACTTTTCATATCATTTGCCGCCTTTGTTTACATCTTTATTCGTAGGAAACAAGCAAAAAGCGAAGCATAATAAACAATAGTACAATGCAAAATTCTTGGGTAAATCGGGTTTAGAGCCCCGTACTACCTCGCCGGTGTGAGTTACGACTTTGACATTTTATAAAAGTTTATTCGAACATACAATTACGTATTTCTCTAAATGGCCCCACACATGTCCATGTACTGATGTACATATGTATGTATGTATGTACAGTCATGTGAAAAATAATAGGGGCACATGGCGGTATTTCGTAAAAATGCAAAGAAAAAGAATATTTTCATTAAGTTTGAAATTGTGTTTTTACTTTTAAATAGGTTTATGTTTTTACCATAAGTATATTAGAGAAAATAACTCGAATTTAATTCAAGAAGAAAAAAATTAATTATTTTAATAGCTTTACCCAAATTATGTTGTGAAAAAAAATAGGGACAATTGCAGTTAAAAAAAAAAATGTTCAATTCATTTTTTTTACACAATTCTTTCTACTTTTAGAATTTGATTCTTCAATACTTCGTTGCAAATCCTTTATTTTGAATGACAGCCAGACATCGGCGAGGTAATGAGTCAATTAATTTTTGGCACGTGGCCAGGGGAATAGCTTTCCACGCTTCCTGTATCAGTACCCAAAGTGCATCTTTGTTTGTTGCTTTTTTACCCTTCAAAGCTGCTTTCACTTGTTGCCACAAGTTCTCGATGGGATTTAAGTCCGGTGATTGAGCAGGCCAGCTTAACACATTTATATTGTTATCCGAGAACCACTTTTTTGCTAGCTTCGATGTGTGTTTTGGGTCGTTGTCTTGCTGGAACACCCATCGAAGCGGCATGTTTTCCTCAGCATAAGGCAGCATAACCTCATTTAATATATTGCAATAAGTCACCGCTGTCATTGTGTCCTCAATTCGATATATTGGACCAACTCCTTGGTAAGAGAAGCATCCCCACACCATAATTGATCCTCCTCCGTGTTTTACAGTTTTAACTGTATATTGCGGGTTAAAAGCTGTGTTCACTGGCCTGCGAACATGTTGAGTATCACAGTCAGGGTGAAAAAGATTGCATTTGGTCTCATCTGACCACAGGATATTGCGCCTTTTCTCCACTGGCCACTTGACGTGCTCATTAGCAAAATGTAACCTTTTAATCACATTTGATTTGGACAGAAAAGGTACTTTTCTGGGTCTCTTTGCTTTTAAATTTTTATTAATTAGCCATTTACGAATGGTAGAAGTGTCGAGGTCCAAAGAAAATTCCTTTTTAAGTTCACTAGAGGATGCGAAGGGGTCCTTTTTTAAAAATCGCATTATATTCCTTTCAAGAGTTGGAGATATTTTTGATTTTCGTCCACGCGTTTCTTTCTAAGGCTTATATTTTATTGCATTCTCTACCATTCTCTTGGAGCAATTCAACGTTTCGGCTATTTTCCGGTATGAAAATCCCTGATTGTGGAGGTGTTTTATTTGCTTACGCAGCTCAGCGCTGCAGTGTTGTCCTCTGCCCATTTTAAATTACTAAATTAAATTATATGTTAACTTTCTTAATTTATGATTATATAAAATCTCATATAAGAATCCCAATATTTCAAAACTAATATCAATTTAATATTCCTGTCCCTATTATTTCGCACACTCAAAAACGATCTTACTTCACAAAATGATCAACAGCTGCGAAATGATGCCAAATATTTCTACTTTGATAACGGTTTTTTACTTCATTGACATCCCAGCAAACAATTGCATGTTACATTTTCGATAATTTTTTTAAAATGAATCAGATTTTATTTTTTACCTATTTTCAAGCAAGTGTCCCTATTATTTTTCACATGACTGTATCTATTAACCAATTATTTTTTATTGCATGAAAATAATTGCGTTGTTTTGGAATTCGTTTCTATTAAAACTCAGCTGTTGATTTTATATACAGTGTGCGACAAAACTAAAGCACGGAATCTACCTTGTCGGTATTTAACCGAATAAAATCATAAAATAGGCATTACATGATGTTTTATTGATTTGTATTGTTAGTTCATGTATTCTTCTTTTAAAATTAGTAAAAATTAAACAAATTAACTTATTGAAATATTATATAAAATTAAATATCTGAAGAACTTCAAAAATCTGGTGCGACAAAACTAAAGCACATAGCCAATAATTCATATTAATTGCACATTAATTGTTTGTTTAACGGTTTTTAATGATCAAAAAATGTTGAATATGTGTAGTTATTAGCTAAATAGAAAAATATTAGTGCATATTAAGTTTCAGTTCGTTATTCAAGACGATTGGTGGTATATTAAAGTGAAAGATATATCAATGGCTCGAAATAACTATTCTGTTCATTTTAGAAAAAAATTTTAAGGATTTTAAGAAAAGAGAATCGGTTATGACTATTGCAAAAGAGTTTGAAATAAATCATTCTATTGTTTCCCGAACATTTAGCCGATTTCGCAAATAAAGCTCTTTGGTTACAGCGCATAGAGGTAGACGGCCACGGAAAGCAACCGAACGAGAAGATAAGGGAGTCATTCGGGCAATAAAAAATTACGCTTTTATATCGGCAATATCTATTGTAAGATAATTACGGTTAAATATATTACAGAGCTCAATACAACGTCGATCTGTCCATGGGGGGTTTCCATGCTACCTGTAGTAAGTTAGTGCAAAAAAGCCGTATTATTTATTTAAAGAACAGACTGGCGCGATTGGAATTTGTGAGGATGCACATAAATTGAACGATTACCAAATGGTAAACTGTACTTTTTCTGGCGAACTGAAGTTTAATATCAAAGATTGAGATGGGCTGAAGCTGGTAGGCAGACCGAAGGGACAACGCCTAAATCAGCGCTATAAAACAAGCGCGGTGAAACATGGTGGAGACAATGTACTAGTGTGGGGTTATTTTCCAGAGAATGGAATTGGGCCAATTCATTATATAAACAGTACAATGGACAAATGCAAGCATAAAAATATTTTTTCAGAATAGTATGCTGCCGCATGTTGCAGAAGAAATGGTTTTAAAATGCAGTTATCAACATGACAACGACCAGAAACATACTGCTATTTGTGTAAAACAGTGGTTTGTTGATAACAGGATTGAGGTTTTGAAGCGACTCGCACAATTACCCGATCTCAATCCCATAGAGAACCAATAGGAAATTGTAGATCGAAAAATCAGACGTGAGAATTGTAAAAATAAGGCCGTTTTATACACACAAGTAAAGGTAGCATGGAAAAGCATTTCCTGCGGCACTTAAAATAGATTAATTGAGCCCATGCGTCGCCGATGTGCACCTGTATTGAAAAATATGCGATACGCAACCAAATATTGAAAGACATAAATTTTTCAATCATAAAACCTTTTCGTGCTTTAGTTTTGTCGCACCAGATTTTTGGAGTTTTTCATATATGAAATTTTATAAATTTTCTTAATAAGTTAATTTGTTTAATTTTTACTAATTCAATAAGAAGAATGAATGAACTAGTTATAAAAATAAAAATAAAATCATTTATAACATACTTTATGATTTTATTAATTTAATTACCAAGGAGGTTGATTCCGTGCTTTAGTTTTGTCGCACACTGTATGTACATACATAAATACCTCCATATGTTTTCTGTGCCTTTCCAAAGTGAGTAAGTTTGCGCTTCGATATACTGATTTTATATATACATATGTATGTGTAATGACATATGCGCATTATATGATTCGTCGGCCCGGCAGTACTCAGTGAGTCACATTTATTTCTCTTTAACATACACAACAACTACAGCAACAGCAATAACCTGAAAATTCAGCTGAATGGCAATAAATTTAGCCCCAAGAGCGCCAAGCGAGTGAAATGTTTAAACAAACACACAGATATGTATATGAAATGCGCACAGTCGCTTTAACCAACTTGCATACATATGTGGAAAGCCAATGTAGTTCGAGGCACAGGGTTGCAATTGACATAAGCGAAAGGAAACTGTTTTGTTGTGCAAATGAAAAGTTTATTTATTATAACGAGCATTGAAAGGGCTTAGACTAAAATAGTACTATATTTATAGGCTTGTTTAATTTCAAGCGGAAAACTTGAGCGTAACACCTTAAGATATACTACTATGTACATGCAAAATTTACTCTGAAATTATTGAGAAATGAATTTTTGCTGTAAGCCCTACAAATCCATGTTTTTTCTGCGTCACATTTATGCTTGACATTCTCTCTTTCAAGACGATTTGCCAATTTCTCCTCAGAGAGCGAGTTGTCAACAAATTTTTGCTTTGCGAAACGAAAAGCAAACGAGAAAAGAGACAAATTAAAAACAGTCAAACGAACGAACAGTCTTCATACAAATTTTTGTTTTGTATACTCCGTTCGTGAGTAAATTCTTGCTGGCGCAATGCAACACTGAATAAACTTAGCACGACCAGCCAGTCAGCTATTCTCTAACGTCAGACAGCAGCAGCAGTTCCGATGCCTTGTCGTGGTATGCGTTGAAATTAGTGTATGGAAGCAGTTGATGAAGTGAAACGTTTGTGCGAGTAAATATCTTTCGTATCGATTTAGTGTCAAAAGTAAAGAAAACAAGGGGAAATATAATTTAAAATTATACAAAATATTTAAAATGTACGATCCCAGAAACTATTTTCCAAAAAACTACCATTCCACTGGAATTGGTTTAGTGAATTTAGCCGCACTTGGCTATAATAAAAATGAACAAAGTGCTAGTGAAACACCAAAAACGGGTCTATATCCGGCGCTGCCATATCCAACTGCACCGCCAGATCCAAATGCTGCACGTTTAAGCTATGGCATGCCAACACCACCAACGCAAATGCCTGGAATTCAAAGTTCAGCACCATATCCACCATCATCTGCTGTGCCATATCCCCCACGACAATCGCTGTATCCGACCTTGGGACCGCAACCTTCACAAAATGTGCCTTACCCGACTGGCATGCCACAACCGTATGCGCCATACCCAACGGCGCCATATCCAACTGCGTATCCATCGGCGGCGGCGCCAGCCCTGCCCTATCCAATGATGCCAACTGGCATGCCATTGCCTTACAGTGTGCCACCACCTACATCACCTTCCAGCCTCTATCCGACGATACCTACACTACCAGATGGTGCAATGCCAACATATGGTGGTGGTGGTGGTTGTATTGTAAGTGAATCAGCGAATGAGAAACTACCATCACCAGATGAGGAGCCCTCTGTAGGTGTGCCGGAGATACCCTTTTCCGCTGTAAAAGTACCTGAAAGCGAGAATATGTTCTGGATGAAAGAGAAGACAAGTGAATTGCGCGGACGAGATGATTCACAGGTGCCATATGATACGCTACGCAGCAGTTGCTTAGACAATGGCACTCTTTTTGAAGATCCAGATTTTCCAGCTAATAATGACTCACTTATGTTTTCACGCCGCCCTGATCGTTACATTGAATGGCTGCGTCCGCACGAAATTGCCGATGATCCACAGTTCTTTGTGGATGGTTACTCACGTTTTGATGTACAACAAGGTGAATTGGGCGACTGTTGGCTGCTGGCAGCTGCAGCGAATTTGACCTCGGATCCAAACTTGTTCTTCCGTGTGGTGCCGCCAGATCAAAGCTTTGAAGAAAACTACGCTGGTATATTCCATTTTTGCTTCTGGCAGTATGGAAAATGGGTGGAAGTGGTGGTTGATGATCGATTGCCAACATATCGTGGAGAACTGATTTATATGCACTCCACAGAGCGCAATGAATTCTGGAGCGCTTTGTTAGAAAAAGCTTATGCCAAATTACATGGTTCCTATGAGGCGCTTAAAGGCGGTACCACATGCGAAGCTATGGAAGATTTCACCGGTGGCGTCACTGAATGGTATGATTTGAAAGAGGCGCCACCAAATCTATTCAACATACTCATTAAAGCCATGAATCGCAACTCTTTGATGGGTTGCTCATTGGAACCAGATCCAAATGTATTTGAGGCAGAAACTCCACAAGGTCTTATACGTGGTCATGCCTATTCAATATCCCGTGTGTGCATGATCGATATACATACCCCAAACCGTCAAGGTAAATTGCCGATGATACGTATGCGCAATCCCTGGGGAAATGATGCCGAATGGAATGGACCTTTTAGTGATAACTCTGCAGAATGGCGTTACATACCTGATTCACAGAAGGAAGAGTTGGGGCTTACTTTCGACGCAGACGGCGAATTTTGGATGCCTTTCCAAGAGTTTCTTAATAATTTCGATCGCGTAGAGATTTGTAATTTGTCACCGGACTCGTTGACCGAAGAGCAGGAAGATAGCGGCAAGAGAAAATGGGAAATGAAAATGTTTGAAGGTGAATGGGCAGCAGGTGTTACAGCTGGCGGTTGCCGCAATTTTCTAGAAACTTTCTGGCATAACCCGCAATATGTGATCACACTGACCGATCCTGATGAAGATGACGATGATGGCAAATGTACAGTCATTGTTGCATTGATGCAGAAGAATCGCCGTTCAAAACGCAACCGTGGTATGGAATGTCTAACAATCGGTTTTGCGATTTATCACTTAACCGATCGTGACATGGAGACACGGCCACAGGGTCTAAATTTCTTCAAATATCGCGCTTCTGTGGCACGTTCACCACATTTCATTAATACACGCGAAGTATGTGCCCGCTTTAAGTTGCCGCCTGGCAATTATCTAATTGTGCCCTCGACCTTTGATCCCAACGAAGAGGGTGAATACATTATACGTGTGTTCTCCGAGACCGCAAACGTTATGGATGAGAACGATGATTCAGTGGGCTATTGTGAGGTGGATGATCGCATTAAACCAAATATACCGCCACCTAAAGAAGAGGATCCACAACGTGAGAACTTACGTCGCCTCTTCAAGAGTATTGCTGGCAGCGATATGGAAGTGGATTGGATGGAACTTAAACGCATACTCGATCATTCACTGCGGGACGTAATGATCGATGGCAACACATTTTCGAAAGACGCTTGCCGTTCGATGGTTGCTATGATGGACAAAGACCAATCGGGTAATTTGGGTTTCGAAGAATTTGAATCGCTACTCACAGACATTGCCAAATGGAAAGCGGTATTTAAATTCTACGATCGTGATCACAATGGTGAAATAGAAAGTTTCCAATTGCGTGACGCACTCAATTCGGCTGGTTACCGCCTGAATAATCGAGTGTTGAATGCGTTGGGACGTCGTTACACGTCACGCGAGGGCAAAATCAGCTTTGATGACTTTTTGATGTGCGCCGTGAAGACAAAGACCTACATCGATATATTCCGCGAACGCGACACGGATGAATTAAATCGGGCGACATTTAGTATGGATGAATGGCTCGAACGCACCGCTTACTCATAAGCTCGCTAATAAATATCGGGCTTGCTGCCAAATTGAAACCGGTGCCACTGCTGCTGTTACTATTCTGCTTCAGCCGTTATTGAAGCTTTGCCGACTTACCGGTCGCATACAAATTGCAGTTATAAACAGTGTTGCCTACTTATCTCTATAAATATTATAATTATATTAATATATATGTATAAATATATACTTTTTTGTATTTCATCAATTAACACGAAATATGAATACTGAAAAGGAAAGGAAACGAAACAAGTCACGAAAATGGAATGGAACAAAAACAAGTATTCAATGCTTATACATACTATACATACAATTATACACAAATGTACAACACATATAAAACTATCTACAAAGCGAGTGCAAATTTTAAGACTTTAAGCAACAACTTCGAAGATGAACGTTAGTATGTTTAATAAATAAAACCAGTTTTCTTATATATACCTACACACTATTTACTTTTATGACTACATAAATATGTAATGAATGAGTTTAATTGTACTTCTTTGGATGCAGTATCTTGGGTATTTTTCATTGCTATTTTAAACTTTTTCAACTACGTACCTATGTATGTATGTATGTACATATGTATGTATCATATGTATGTATATCCATATATAAGTATGTAAACAGGTATATCCATCATACCTTTTAAATCATTTGGAAGATATCTGTGTTTTTCAAAGAAAATCAGCTATTATACAACAAAAAAATCGTTGCATGAAAATTTATTTGTATACATTTTATTAATAACTTTTTAATAAATGTACATACATATGCCCATCTACACCGGTACTCCACTATCAGCTGTCTAGCGACAACATCAGTCATCGTTCATTGTTGGCAAATACACTACTCGGTGACTTTAAGTATTTGTAGCACTCCCTTGTAAACTCCGCCTGTATACACCTACGCGTGTGGGGTATGACTTGTTGAGTCGGCAGCGCAATTATTTTTGCTGTTTTCTTTTCGGTTTGTTTGGGTTTTGCAATTTCGTTAGTGCAAATTTTTTGTGTCGGCCGGTGCCTAGTACTGCGAGTACAAAGCAGGCCGACAATGTGGTTGGGTTTTCGTGCTTAGCTGGCTGCAATAATGACGTTGCCTTATATATGTACATACATATGTATGTATATAAATACACACAGTAACTAACACAAAGCTCACTATATATAATACATATGTAAATACACAAACTAAGTATACAGTTTGTTATTGCTTAGGTGTCACTTGGAATAAGAGTAGTTGATGCATGCTAATAGCAATTTAATCTGGCAATTAATTTTCTTTCATAAAGTCAAAAGTATGAGAATAAACAAACCGTACTCATTTTATGTGATAAGAATTCTATTCGCTTTCCAGTGCATGGACTTGTTGCTCAGTTCCTGCGTTCATATGTACATATATGTTCATATGTACATATCTATCTATGTATGTGGCTGATCTATGTATATGGTTGATTGTACATTTTATTAACTTAGATATCGGCTTCTGTTTTTGTGGGTGCTCTAACGGAAGCAATCAATTTCTATTTTCACTTCACGGTGATGTTTTATTGTTTCGTACGTTATTTGTTTATCATTTCAAATGTACACAACAAAATCTGTTTGAGAATTTCCAGCGTCGATAAAGCAATGATGTAATATGTGCAAATATTTACGTGCTTTTGTGTGGTAAACAATGGAGGGTTCAGAAACACTTTGTGGATTTTGATTAGATTTTCAAATGACTTTTGGTTTGTATACTTTTAGGAATATTCTCATCTGACCTACATAATTTCTTATAGGTGGGTGGGTCCGCAAAAATATCAATCACACAATCGAAGCAATCTTGTTAGCCAAATTGAAACCGAAAAAACAATCCTAATGCTATTTTTATAAGAAATTGATAATTTATTATTTATAAAGTAACACACAGAGAAGAAAAAATATCGCGAAAAAATGAAGCCTCTATGTACATACATATGTACATGCGTCAACATTTTGTTTGACGGTAGTTCCTTGCCTTTATTTACATATTTAGATCACTAACCTGTTTTGGAGAAAATTTACTGTAAAATTATGAATCATAACCAATATTTATTCTATAAATTAGTAAAGAGAGTAATTAGTCCGAGAGAGCAATCAAATATTGATCTTTAGTCACTCATTTCCTACTTAATTTAATTGTTTTGCCAAATTTGCGGAAGAAGATACTTACATAGATAGAGCATATACAAAAATGGAATTGTCAAGATTTCAAAAAGTATGTCAATTAACACTGCCGACCAACTCCTCTTCTTATTCGATACATTTTTCGAAAAATTGCCACTTCCTACTTTGGAGTAACACACATTTGGTTTTCTGGAAAGTAGTATTGATGACTAATATTTGTGCTGCATATTCATTCGAATATATTGACTGCGTATTTGTTTTTCAGCAAAATCATTATTGAAGTTTTAGACTTCAGGCAGCATTAGTTCTCAGGACAGATCACTTGGTGGCCACAGGTTTAACGCACTTATGAAAAACTATGGGTATACATATGTACAACATACGATCAGCGCCATGAATTTCAATACTCGGTTAACCTTTTTTCGATATCTCTAAGCTAAAAACGAAGTGAAGTACGAGCATCACCTGCTGCTTGCTTTGTTATAAACCTAGCACAAATATAACCGACTTCATAATTGGCAAATAAATATGTATGTAGCAGCAATTAGTTACTCATTACTATGTACATACAGTATAGTAGAAAAGTGGCGCACACACTTCAATTCCACCTCTCCACATGACAGAAGGCGCTGGCTTGTGCCTACGCAGTATATTGCTCTGAAACTGAAAAATATTTTATATTGTAAACTTAATAGCATTGTTATTAGGACACAGTGTACTTTTTATTCAATTATGTCATGTTGGGGAGTTTATGGCAAATTGTTAAGAGACCTTCGGGTAAAATGGTTTCACTGGCATCCCTTTGACGCAGTTCTCACATGTACTGGGGGTGAAACCCATTCATATTCAATTTATTTTATATCAAGTCTCAGAGATGAGTTCACGAGTACATACAATGTGCAAATAAGTCTGCCTTGAAATTGCATTACTTCAGTAGTGCTTTTTTACTTCCAGCTAAGTAAGCTAACTATGCATATATGTACCTATGTATGTATATATGTACACAAATGGGTAGAAATGACTGTGTATACGATTACAGTATTTATCTGCGGCTTTGGAGCTAATTTTTAGCGGTTTTGCTTTAGACTCGTTTAGAGTTCCCTCACTGCCATTGTGCGGCTAAATGCAGTATACACACTTCAGCGACCACAAAATATGTTGCAACTGGGAAATGTAGAAATGTTCAAATACACAGATTTAAAGGCATCTACGTACGTACATAACACACACAACCGAAAAACATATACATATATGTATGTATGTATATGGTATGTATGTATGTTCAACATTAGACTTTCACTTTCTTTCAGCCGTACTGCGCGGTTACGCTTATCAAGCGCAGACGTTCATATTTTTAAGCTTTCTCTTTTCCTCCTTAAAATGCTTTTTATTTACATACATACATACATTTTACAAATTTCTTAACTCTTTCTTGTGGTTACTGGCGCTATGTCTGTATGTATTTTATTTATGTATGTATTATTTACGTAAAATATACTACCTTAGAAATACTCTTGCAACCAGTTGCTACAGAGTATTATAGTTTTGTCCACCTAACGTTTGTACGTATCACCTAAAACTAAGCGAGATAGATATATATATATATATATATGATCAGGATGACTAGAACAGTTGAAAACCGTTTGACTGTCTTTATGTCCGTCCGTCTGTCCGTATAAGCTGTAACTTAAGTAAAAATTGAGATATCTTGATGAAACTTGGTATTGTTAAGCCTCTAGGTACCGAATATTTAGAGCTTGAAACTAATATTTGATTTTTGACCGAAAATGTTGGTCAATGTGCGATATACAGGGTTCGTCCAGAAAGTAATAGGACTGAGTCGATTATTAAACCAATCGCTACAATTATTTAAAAACTTTCAAATTTAATGAAAGCATCACGGAAGGCATTCTCCACAATAGCCTTGCCAGCCGAAGTGCATGCTGCTTGGATCTCCTCTGTCGTCTCAAATAACTTGTATTTCTTCGGTATTTTTAGGCAAGGAAACAAAAAAAGACCGGGGCCACATCTGGGCTATAGGGCGGCTGCGGAAGCGCTGAGACACCGGCCTTGGTTAGGTAGCTGTTCACAAGAAAGGCGGCGTGAGCCGGGGCGTTGTCGCGGTACAACTTCCCATCGGCTCCGATAACTTGTCGGCGGACGATGCCTTTGATGTCAAAAAAGACAATGAGCATCGTTTTCACTTTGGATTTACTCATTCATCAGCGACCTCTTCCTGACCCTTCAATTAGGCCTGGTGCCACCGAAACAGACCACTTCTTGCTAAAGCAACATTTGAGTAAGCCTGCTTGATCATATCAAACATCTCTGTCGCAGATTTACCGAGATTCACACAGAATTTAATCGCGTACCTCTGCTCTAACGAACACTTCATTTTTGACTTGCACCACTCACAGAAACACGTCGCGCGAAAATGTTTCTAATGACTTTCCAAGTACTCGGAGACAACTTACCAGCCGTTCGTTAGCTAGAAACGAATCGAACCACGCGCACGCTCCGATGTACAGTCGCGGCTGAAGAAAACCAGTCCTATTACCTTCCGAACAAACCTTGTATATAAATGAAATTAAGGGAAAATCCTTTTGTTATAATGGCATGTTTATATGTCAAAAATGGGTTGAATCGGTCCTATATAATACAAAGATTTTCGAATTTCCTAATGACCGTATATGTATATACATACATATGTACGAGTAGGCCAATATGTGAGTTATCCCAATGAAAATCAGATAGCATGTTTTACTCATGACAGTGTATCTTTGTGCCTAAAATAGATAAATTTGAGCGAAAACTTGGCTTAGCTATACAACTATTCATATTTTGAGATGAACCCAATGTATCGACCTAAACAAAACGAGCTTAATATGTTTGTAAATATATTTGTCGCACAAGCTGTAGCATAAATACAGTTACGGGCAATAAAATAGAATCAAAGGTTTTGTTTTGAAATAATGGTATACTTTCTTTATATTTTTCATTTATGTAGTGACTTTTTGCATAACGAATGCAATCATACGACTTTTAAAAAGAGAGGAAACAGTAACATTGTCCAGTTTTACAGTTAAGTATTTCGTAATTGTAATTTGAAAAATGTTTCATAAACGAAAAATATTGAGTTTGAAAAGCGTACTCAATAGTTATATTAGTTTAATTAGATTTGTAGAATGTATATGTGTATCAATTATGTATTTACATATGTAAATAAATGGATCAACCAAACCATTGTTCAGAGTAAGAAAGGTTATACATAAAAATTTGCAAGGTTTTTTTTAACAAAATAATTTACATCAAAGTGCGCTTAAATTGGCTCTAAATAACTAGCAGTAAAATCAATATTAAACAAGATAATGACCCAAAATACATATCGTACCTTGTAAGTGAAGGATTGTTACACAATTGAAACTCCATATGCCCCGAAATCGCCAAATTAATCCTATCAACATATCCGGAACTTATTGGAAACCCCTATTCGAAAACATCGAATTTCATCAAAAGAGTACCTACAACTCTTTATCGACTTAGTGGGTCAAAATATTTGGAAATAGTACTTGAAATTGAGTGGGGGAGCATGCATTGACGTCTGGGTACAATAATTGCAACAAAATGAAGGCCAAAAAAATAATAAATATATCTGAAACTATTGTAATTACTTCTGATTTATATAAATAATCATACTAATATTAGTACACACACACATATTCCCCAATATGATAATAAAAGGTGATCTATTTCGAGGTTCCCTACTTTTATTTTAAGAAAAAACACAGAAACGTAACATTTAATGGGAAATTTTTATTATCATTCGAAAGAACATTCTTTGGCATTTATTTTTTGAAGATTATCTCTTTCAAATGTTGGCCGCGGCTACGTCTCAGATGGTCCATCCGCTGAGTCCAATTTTCGATGATTTGGTCAAACATTTCAACTGGTAACTGGCGAATGATACGCGTAATGTGAAATTTTAAGAAATAACTACCAATGATTCAACAGGCCCACAAACCACACCAAACCTGTGTTTTTTTTCTTGTTTTCCAGGAAGAAAAGGCAGCTCTTGAATCTCTTCAGGTTGCTCTTCGTCCCAAATGCAGAAGCCAAAAATAAACCTCATCTCTGAATAAAATTAGACTCGGAAATGTCGGATCTTCTTGAGCCAAAAAGCGAGGCGGTGTCGCTTGGGAAGGCTTCAGTTTCTATACAAGCTGTATTTTGTAAGCTTTTAATTTAAGATCTCAACGTAAATTGCGCCAAGTCGTTGCTTAGGTCAGCCCGAGTTGCTGCGAATGGCGCTGAATTCTCCACGGTCTTTGTGCACACTCTCAGCTACGACTGCTATATTTTCTTCACAGTGTATTGATGTGGTCTATTCCGTTGAAAATTATCCAATAATGAATTCTGGGCTCCAAGATTGGTGATGGTGCTGCGAATAACACGCTCAGTAGGCGGATTATATTGACCCTACATTCCGAAGCGTGCGAAGCACATTCTTTACAGACTGTGAATTTCCGTAATAAAGTTGAACGATTTGTAAACGTTGTTCAAGCATAAGTCTTTCCATGATGAAAATCCAAACAATGCTGAACAAAAATTACATGACAGCTTGACCCGACTCACGCGTTACCTATCAAAAAAGGTTACTAAAAAAATCGGGTCTTATTGAAGTGTAATTTTTCGATTGAAGCTAAAGAGTAGAAACAATAGCTGTCTTCGATCCGATATTTCTCTGCTCGCTACTTTTGCGCTCTGCTCTTTCATCAAAAACCTACGTATGAAAAAATCAAAACAAAAAAGAAGCTTAGTTTTTATAAAGTGACACAGTTGGGAATTGTGATGCCAAGAAGTTCATCATGAGTTTGAAGGGAACATTAACTGTGGCTATACTCTCTCTCATTACAATGGTTTATCGAAAATTGTAGCTTTTCCCTGATAATTCACTGCGGATGCACATTTGTCAGCGCGAATTTGTTTGATTTTATCGCATTGCTTCCGTTGTTTTTATATAATTTCAACGTTTTTTTGTAACCATGTATATAAATCATAATTTTGGTAAGGTTTGTTATTAATTTTTGCCTTTGTTATGGTACGTTTTTTATATGTCTCGTTTTTTTAGCAGTTTAGCATCAGTTAATTGCTACCGGTTTGTTGCTTGTTGTATGTCAATGTAACGCACTGTCAGCATTTGTAGCGTAACATTTTAAAACTTTTTTTATAATTCACGCGTTGTTGTAATTTTATCGTAACTATTACGCAATCAGTCGCAAGTGTCAATTCAACAACAACAAGCACAAGCAATTAATGATCAAATATGTACTCATTTTGATGTTGCTGGTTAATGGCTTTATGTATATACTACATACATACAGATATATGCCGCAATGTTAGGTTGGTACATTTTAATTTTTTGTCAAAAAAATATTAGCTGTCCATATAAATATTGAAAGATACAGTTATTCGCTTCGTTATTGTTTCTTATAGCTTGATAGCTTTATTCCAGTGTGAGAGTCAATTTTTGAGCATAAAACGATAAAATAACCTTTTTTTGCTTCTAAGTCGTCTTTTTATTATATATTTTTCTATAATTTAATTTTTTCGTCATTTTGTCTATCGGCTGCAAATGTTCATTGTTCAAAAAAGATATGATGTGTCTCTTGTTGCTCGTTCTAGTCGACTGTCAAATTTTAGTAGATGACATAACATTTCAACACCGCTTTCTCTTTAGATGTATGATTTATTGTTTTATTGACCTTCGAAATCAATTTGTAATTTGTATTTTTTTTCTCGGATACTTTATTATATAATATCCTATTGTATTCACAAATGAAAATATATACATATGTAGCATTGATTGCATAAAAGTAGCTTAGAAATGAAATTATCAAACAATAAAATTATTTGTCTTTCGTTTAAATTTGTCTTAAATGTTTCAATACTATATCCTCTCATTACATTTATTTTAAAAACGTTTAAAGTATAATATAATGTTTCAAACCACTATATGTAATTGTAATGAACATTTGGATCACATTAGTGTTATACATAAGCAATATTAAATGTTATAGTATGATTAGAAAGTTTACCCTTGTAACGATTTCAGTAGCGGCAACAATTGCACACGCGAGCCAACGCTTTGATGGCATAATTGTTCGGTCTCTTTAATCACAGTATTTTATATTGTATAAAAATATATACATACTTATACATACAAAAATATGTGTATTGCCAATAAATGTTACAACAGCATTTGTCATATTTGGGCTTTTTAATCTTTACTATTTAGGATTAAATATACTTATTAATGTATATTTTTCGCATATTTCTTAATATTTCTCCTATATAAACTTTTCTTAATAAAACGCTTCTTATGTTTATAGAGTTAGTAGCCTAAACCCGCGGTTCCGCTCGCTCCTTGTTGTCAAGGATATTATTTAAAATTTAAATGTGTTTAAATGTGCTTAAATCGGCTGTTAATAGCAACAAAGTCAATTTCCAACAGGATAACGACCCAAAATGCACATCGTATCTTGTACGTGAAGGGTTGTTATGGAATTAAAAATAACTCCATATGCCCCGCAATCACCAGAGATTAATCTGATTCAACATATCTGGAACTTATTGGAAAACCGTATTCGAAAACAACGAATTTCATCAAAAAAGTGCCTAAAAACTGCCTCATCGACTTAAGGGGTCAAAATATCCGGAAATAATATTAGAAATTGCACAATGCGTCGACCTCTGGGGACAATAATTGCCACACAATGTATGCCAAAAAAAATATAAAAGCATTTACATACTTACATATATGAAATATCATTAGTGTATGTCTACTTTTTTGATATGAATTAGGCGCATTTTAAGCTTTAGCATTAAATTTATTTTATTTGTGTAAACAAAAAAATATTTTGATATGCTATATTTAATGTTAAATATACATTTTTTGAAATGGATAGAAAAATACACAAAATTTATGCATTTTATAACAAACAAACGTGTCGTAATTTAATAGAACTAAGTGTATGTAAACTTTATTGGTTCACTGTATGTCTAATTATATGGTAATGTTTTGTTCAACATTCATCGAATGTACTTATGTTGAAATAGATGGCTAAAACCAGACAGTGGTAAACGTACGAAAATACAAATTTGATCGTTGCCGTATAAATATTGCATTGTTGTGTGCAAAGCTTCAGGAATATTTGTGCCTCATCTCATCTTCTTGTTCAGTAACAACTTTCAGTATAATCACTATAATCATATTTAAACAAAAACTACAGCATCCTGTCAGAAACTGAGTGATGTTATTTTGTTTTGTTTTTGAAGTAAAAAAAAAAATTCAAATGATTTTTACATGCATATTGAATACAAGCTTATTATTTGAAATATAATTTTTATATAAAAATTATTTTGGCTTTTAACATAAAAAGTAGCCTGCGGCCGTTCTAAGCTACCTCCTCACCAATTTACAGCCAAAAGGGGTCAACCGTTCTTGAGTTATAAATATACATGTACATATGTATGTGTATTGCAAAGTCGACGATGCTTTTGCAAAAAACCTAAGGCTAAAGGAATAACTGTGCCAATTTTCATGTCTTTCCGTGCTGTGGTTCGGACGTTAGGCAAACGAAATATCTTTTCAATTTCATATACTATGTAAGATTGCAGACAAACATATATAAATATGTAAGTGCGTCATATGCTATAAACTATGTTCGATTCGCCTACTTTTGGAGAGTAGAGAAGTGAAGCATGCACATTTATTTGTATTTTAATTTTTAACAGTAATTGTCCTATGTGCCATTCACAATAGAAAAACTGGTCTAAATAAGTAAAGCGAAAATTGGTAGCTTCGAGGAAAGCTGTTAAACCGCTTCATGAAATCAGTATTTCTCGAAATGCAATTCGATACTGGAGTGATATTTTAATGTAAAATAATTCGGTAAAAAAATTGTATATTTCTCGAAATGTAATTGGCTTAAATTAAATAAGAAATTTAATTGTTTTTTAAGGTTTTAATCCATAGTTTGAGACAAATAAGGGAACTGTCTTTATCACTATCTGTCATATATTTTAAAAAAATTTAAAACAGTGAATTATTTAATTTAACTTGTCAACTAGCCCTTCAGCTGCAAATGAATGGACATGTTTAACATTTACAAAATGTGAGCAAGGTTAATACCATTTTCTTTCTCTTACAATACAATACTCTTCTTTTGCATATTTGACCTGCCAATGAACAAGTTCAAGTAACAAAATTCAAGTATCTAACTAGTGTGCATTACCGCTTAAGCGCCACACGAAGGCCCACTCGAAAATGTACATATGTATATGCTTATGTTCGTACATATGTATGTATGTATGAGTACATACTGGTATTCGCAAGCATATCCATTCCATTGTCTGTGAAGAGCATATCCTGCAAATTACATGTATAAGTGACTGGGTGCCGAGTGCTATTTGTTGTTATTGTATGGCTCTTTGTTTGGCCAAAAGCCAAATAGTTGACAGTGTTGTAAACCTGCTTGTGACGTGTTGCCTACATGACGCTTAAAAACTATGCAGCTTTCGCCTTGCACCACCACCGAAGCGACCAGTGTCCCTGCAGCGAATTAAATTAACTTTACGAACATCTACTGATTTTCGTACGTACTGTAATGATGAAGGAACCGAAATGTATATAGGGTCTTTAGTTAGAAAATAAATTGCAATATATTATAAGAAAACGTATTATATATTTGTGACAATTATGAAACGTAAATTTTCTGCTCGCTAAGTTTTACCTCGTAAGAATACTAACCCAGATATTCAATTCAATATAAACAAATATGTAGATATCTTATATCATTTATATGCCGATCTTATGATTGGGGTTATTCTATTCGCTACTCACCAAGAACGATCTAAGAAAAGCATATTTTTTTGTAAATTATAATAATTCAAAAATAATGATACCATGCATTAAAAAGTTATGAAATTCAAGGCAAAAAGCACTTAAATTTTTTTTGTGATTGGGTATCGCTTTATTTCCAACATGACATTGAACCGAATTAAAACTGAAGCGTGAGTAAAGTGATGTATCTTGGCAATTTTACTTCCGACTACAAGTTTCCTGGCAGGGGTGTATCAACTTACAGTATAGTATGTACATATAAACATACACCATTGGAATACCCAGCTGCCATCAAGCTTTTGAGTGCTTGTACGTGCTGCAATGTCAACTGGAAAGTACCTCTACAAAGGCTTCAGGCAATTTATATATGTATGTGTATCCTGTGTGAAATTTAATATTTATTATTTGTACAATATATGAATAAATGCTCAATATGTATGTAGTATGTTTGGCTGATTGCACTCGCTATGACTTTCCTTTTCACTTGAGCTACGAAAAGTTAAGATGTTAGTTAGTTTTAATTGCAGATGTATTGGCACTGGTATTAGATTCACTTCCCATTCCCAGTCACGTTTCGAGTAACATTTTTTTACATATAATATTTCATAAAAGTAGCTACATGTTCTTCTAAGCGAGCGCCAAGAGAACCAACTGTAAAATAAACAAACTCTAAATCTCGGTTTTTGCAGCGTTAAAAAAATAAATATCAGAAAATACATTTTCAAACAACTAGCAAATATTCCGAACTTTCTTCATTCTTTTTTATCTGCCATGGTTTCGCCAATTCACCTCAAATCAATAATCATCTATCTTTGTAATGTTTTAGGAGTCAGATTAATGTTCGCTCACACAACGACGTAAATCGTTGGGAAACATTTTAAAGGTTCTGTATTCTGAACGAGAATTATGTACATTGTTTCGATATTTCATTTTGAGACGATTCACTCATAATTGCACAATGCATTGCCAACTAAGGTATATTCTTATTTCTGTGGCGGTGGTATTTGCAAAAAATATCTACATATGTATATTACTCAAAAGCAGATAACTTAATTAACCTAAAAATGTCTTGGTTAAATTTCATTTGACAAAACGGAATAATCTATATTATAGAAGTTAGTTCGAAGTAGTTTTTTCAATTTTATTGAAAAATATTCTATATTATTTCTTATTGGTAAATATACACCTATCTGACTGTTTACAAACAAAAATATGCCAATATACAGTCTTATAGAATATGCTGTTTAATACCTTTTCTCAAAATTCCAAACAAAAAATGTTGACGTTCAGATATCTGTATGTAGAGTAATATTATTAACCATACTGTATTTATATCATGAATTTATATACATATACATATAAACGTATACGTCTATGAATTAAATAATAAAAATTCTCTTCCATCCTTGAACTTCGTGTATAATTTCACTGCGTTTATTCATATGCTAAGCATACATACATACATACTTGTATGAGCATGTTGATTGTGCATGATATCGTTGGGTGATATGTATGTATGTATGTACATATATATGGGTCATTTATACAATTTTCTTGTATTCATATGTATGTACCTGCTTGTATATATTTGAATTTAAGAGTTTATCATTGAGATTTTGACGTCAATAGTTGTCCGTTGACCGGTAATTAACATGTTGCCTGTGCAAAATTTGATGCCATTTCTGCTATATACCGCACAAGGGAAAGTGCAAATTACTTGAATAATATTTGTTAGACAGTCTCAGCCACAATCATACTAAATTGTATATAGCGGGTGTTACAATTTGCGGATGAATGTATTTTTGTGTCGCCTATTTAAACTGATGGTAATTAGTCGGTACCAAATTAGATAAAGGAAGGCCTATGGTCGGGTATAACCGAACATTTTATACCATTGCAACTTGCAAGTATCAAAACCGGCGAAATATTTGTATTTAATATGGGATATAAGGTTTACACCAAGGTCTAAAAGAATTCCATTTTTATTCAGTGATAAATCACATAGTTTTCAAGGAAACTGATCCTTTAAATTTCATTACAATATCACAAATTTTGACCGGTTAAAAGTCAGGTGAAAATTCGCAAATCATTATATATGCTATATTGGGGCCACAGAGAGGGATGGGCTGACGTACAGAGTCGATTTTATCTACCTTTGGTAATACAGCGTACTACTTATATTCCACATACTAATAATAAAATGCTGAGTTTCATTAAAGTACCTCACTTACCATCACCAATGTATGTAAGAGAAGCCATCATCCGATTCAACCAATTTTCGGCATACAGGCATTCTACATATTATCAGGAAAGGAGTTGCTTCGAATTTCTATAACATATCTCACAGATTGTTCAATATTTTCGAAAAAATATTCGCTAGGAATTAAATATTCGATATATGGATCTTGTACAGTTGTAGTCCGGTTTCGACAAATTTTGGTCATAAAGCAGCTTACCTTAGGTGCACTATTCGTGCAAAGTTTAATCTCGATAAATTAATTGGTGCTAGATTGATAGTTGAGCTTTTCCAAAGTATAAAACTAAAAATATTAATAAAATACTGTATTGAGTTTCAACAGGTTGTATGCAAAAAATCAACTCTCATTGCAAATACACAATCGTTTAGGTAATTTTTATCACTAACCCTTAAAAAATGCATAATATGACAGAAAGTTTCAATAGATCTCTTAATGTGTTATATAAATAGTACACACATTTAATGATTTGGAACTATGAATCTCTAGCAAAGTGAAATTATTTGGTGATAAAGATCGTGTTCTTGTGACTGCTAAAATCAGTATGAGCCGAATGCAATATACATACATATGCGATCGTGCTTTTGAGATTCACTAATCCTCCATCACGACAATAGGTTTTGAAAGTTGCGTAGGAAATTTTGAAATAGGAGGGTACACAGGATAGCTTGTTTGTGTCAATGTCAGCACTTCCATATGGAAAGACCGCGTTCTTTAAAAATGTTTACCTTCAACACTTTTAAGAATTAATACGCAGTTGTTCATATATGACTTTTTCTTATAAAAAATGTCATTCTAGATCTAGAAAATTCAATTATTGTGAAAAAATATGTTTAATATATTTTCACACCTTTATGCTAAATAAATTATATGCATTATAAATAAAGAACACACAAATTATAGCAAAACAGCACAACAGAATACTTGACAATGCTATGTATGTTTGTTAATACATATATTACGATATTTGAACTTTGTCAATAAATTAGAAGTAAATAACTAAATATTAAAAAATTTGTAGAGCAAACTCAAATCCTTGGTCTAAAACCGTTTTTCTCACTCCCAAAATTAACATTATGCAGAAACCGTTAAAAAATTATACATTTCGTTTTTTAGTTATTATAACTTTTATTATAAATATTAAAATATTTATAACACAACTTTCCGTCTATCTAATATATCTAAAATACTACTTTAATCTTCAGGTTAATATGTACGTATAATGGCTTGTTCTTCATTTTATTCAACGATAGCCTGAGGATTTAAGGAGCTATATTTAAGGCGATTTTCGTGAATTTTTTAAAAGAAAGTACTAGATTGAATGTTTCGACGTTCTATGGACGTAATAAAGTATATTTTTAGCTATATTAATTTTTTTTTTTACAAAAATATTGAAAAACAAGAAAAAACGTTAACTTCGGTTGCACCGAAGCTAAATACCCTTCACAGGTGCATTTCTGTTAGTAACTTTGTGTCCAGTTTGTAAGGCAACTATATGTTATAGTTAACCGATCTGAACAATTTCTTCGAAGATTACATTGTTGCTTCAGAAAATAATATATACCAAATTTCATGAATATATCTTGTCAAATGTGAAAGTTTTCCATACAAGAACTTGATTCCGATCGTTCAGTTTGTATGGCAGCTATATGCTATAGTTAACCGATCTGAACAATTTCTTCGGAGATTACATTGTTGCTTTAGAAAATAATATATACCAAATTTCGTGAATATATCTTGTCAAATGTGAAAGTTGTCCATACAAGAACTTGATTCCGATCGCTCAGTTTGTATGGTAGCTATATGCTATAGTTAACCGATCTGAACAATTTTTTCGGATATTACATTTTTGCCCTAGAAAATAATTTATACCAAATTTGGTGAAGATACATTGTCAAATGCGAAAGTTTTCCATATGAGAACTTGATTCCGATCGTTCAGTTTATATGACAGCTATATGTTATAGTGGTCCGATATCGGCCGTTCCGACAAATGAGCAGCTTCTTGAAGAGAAAATGACGTTTGCAAAATTTCAAAAGGATATCTTAAAAATTGAGGGACTAGTTCGTATATATACAGACAGACGGACAGACGGACAGACGGACGGACGGACAGACGGACAGACGGACAGACAGACGGACATGGCTTAATCGACTCAGCTCAACATACTGATCATTTATATATATACTTTATAGGGTCTCCGACGCTTCCTTCTGGGTGTTACAAATATCGTGACAAACTTAATATACCCTGTTCAGGGTATAATAACGGAGTTATGTGCTGTCTGCGGAAGTGCCGAAAAAAGTACCTCAACTGCTGGAATGATTCCGGTCGAATGAGTAGCTGGAACAAAATGTTTATTAAACTTAAATATATTTTCTATACAATGAAATAAATATATTTTCTATACTATAGTATATACAATGAAAAAAACAATTGTTTTTTTTACGAAAAAAATTGTTGTTTTTTTAATGCCAAATTGACAATTTTCAACCATCAAAAAGATCGTAGTTCATTGTATAGCAAATATATTCAACTATACCCAGTTTTAATTTGAAGTCGAATTTTGAAAAATGTCGTTTCGAGAAAAACGCGTTTAAAGTTTCACTTATACATGTTTGCACCTCTGAGCGGTCGCTGTTTAGAACGCTGCCGTTCAAAAACTATTCAAGATACGACCTTGCCAATTTCACAGGATATTTTTGAATATATGAACTATCGAAAAAGCAAAAAAAAATTTTTTTTGAAAGTGTCACTCTGGTATAGCCACCTAAAGACCCGTTGAATACAATAATTCGTTTCATGACTTTAAAGAATCATAAACTGGAATATGGTTCGTTGATATGAAACACCAGTTATCGAATCCATTCCTTCATATACTAGTCGTTTCAACCTGCTAAATATGTCATAATAACGTTTCAAAACTTTCATGCCTTGCAAATTGTTCTCTTCGTCTCGATTGAGCAGAAGGAGATGGAACTTGCAAGACTGGCCTCCAAGAACTCGTTGAATAACGATGCGCTTCGTTCATTTAGTAGCATGGTTTAACATGTAATTTTACTCAAAACATGATTTTTGGCTGTGAGCAATTTCGTAAAAATGAAATTGTTTCAATTACAAAATGTGGACTCAGCACATCAGGCTAGTCAGTCCTCATCATTGTTAAAGCATTACGGATTTTTTTTTATGTGAGTTTATTTTATTAACAATTATTTGAATTTCAGAAACTCGCGAGAATAGGATAAATATCAAAAATATATGGAACTGCAAGTAATGGTTAGTGTTAATAAACAATGAGTACTTTTAAAAATTGGTTACTTTTCAGAATAAAAGGTGATTCACTTAAATACACAATGTCAATACTTAATTTCAGTTCGCTAAACACAAGTTTGATAGTAATGTATCAAAAATAGAATAACAACAATTTTAGATTTAAATGTTCTCTTTTTGGGAGTTGGAACGAATTGTCAAAGATCGTTTTCGAAAAATAAATGGATACGCATCTTGTCTATTTTTGTATACTGAGTTATTGTGAGAATTTATGTACATATGTATTACACTAGTTTACAGTACATTTTCTGCCGAAGAAATTTTAGCTGTTGCTGACTACATATAATGTGCTATTTCCAAAAATATAATTTAAATATTTTTATCAGCTCTAGTTTCAGAGTTTCAGCTATGTAGGTATTACACAGAAAAAAAGCATGTATTTATTAAGAAAAATTTTATTAAAAAAAAAAATAATTAATCATTAAGTTCTAAAAGAAGCTCTTCTTCGATGTGTAGACTTTGGAAAATGACGTATTAGAGACCAACAGTAGTCAGACATCATATTTGTGTCCCAGAAACCCTGATAGCGCTCTTCCATGACGCGTAAGTCTTGATGCATACGCCTGTCTCAGATATTTAATTTTTCTCAGATATTTTTTAATTTCCTAGAGTAAGTTCTGCATCACAGATACGAATGCTGTCCAAGCCTTCAGTTCTGACTCAGTCATAGAATTTCTAAATTGAGTGTCTTTCGTAAGTTGTCTAATTTGGAGGCCATCAAACATTTCGGCTTTAATCTTTTCCATAGTGAGCTGAGGAAATTTTTGGCAAATGTAAGAAAAGCAGTTCCCATCTTTATCTAGTGATTTTACAAACTGTTTCATGATGCCCAGTTTTATATGTAATGGTGGAAGGATAATTTTGTTACGAGCTACTAATGAATTGTGGACTATATTGTGCTTTCCAGGCTCCATTTTTTCTCTCAAGGGCCAGTTTTTTCTCACCCAATGCTCTTGTTTAGCTCTACTGTCCCAAAGACATATAAAACAGGGAAACTTGGTATAACCACTTTGTTGACCGAGAAGAATGTTGACCATTTTTAAATCGACACAAATTTGCCACTCATGGTCTTTGTATTTTATTTTGTTCAAGACTAGCGAAATGTTACAATATTCCTCCTTTAGCTTTGTACTGTGGGCAATAGGTACCCCAGCGTATTTATTTCCATTATGTAAGGCTATCCGAGGATGGCAAGTTTTTTTTTCTTTTAGTCTTGATGCTAACAATTCTGAAGCTAGTTTAGAGAGATTTAAATTTCTTGCCAGATCATTCAACTCATTTTGGGAAAAGCGTTTTGGCTCATTAGACATACCTTCAAGATCAGCATCATTTTGTGATGAGCTTAGTCCTTCAATGTCTTGCTCTAATGGTTCAGATATATTTTTAGGCTCTGAAAAGTTAGGTGAACGCTGCACTGGACGTTGAACACAACTAGTACTTGGTTACTGCCATTTAGCTCGATTTTTAGTGTTTAAACCGTTTCACAGTCTACGAGATGATTTCGTGGTTCTCGCCAAATAGTCGGTGTTCCAAATTTAAAGGCACTTCTTTTACCACTTTTACAAACATAATTGGGAGCCCAAGAATTCTTATTTTTATCCAAGAGCACCCCAAAATATTCATAATAGGTATTTTTCACCAACTCTGATATAACTTTTCTACAATTTTTAAACACATATTCTCCGCATATGTAGCAAAAATGATCTGGTTTATTTAAACAACGTCTTCTTGAACTACTCATGACGCAAAAACTTGAGAAACTAATCTTAACACAGTAAATACGCCTGTTTTCGATTAATATTAGGTTGTCAAAAAAGTCTTGCGGTATTTTCGCTAGTTGGCGCTGAAAGCGCGTAGTTCTAGTTTCATTCGTCGCATCGCGTCATGCTATACCTTTTTGGAAAGCTCATTTCACGCGCTAACACGTGTTTGATTGATTGTCGTTTCTTTTAAGTCGTTCGTGAGTTATAGCATCGCAAACATGGAGCAAAATAAAGAGAAAATACGGCATATTTTACAGTACTACTACGATAAAGGCAAAAATGCATCTCAAGCCGCCAATAAAATTGCAGTTTATGGACCCGATACAGTTTCCATTTCCACCGCACAACGATGGTTTCAACGTTTTTGTTCTGGTGTAGAGGTGGTCGAAGATGCGCCACGCTCCGGAAGGCCTGTCGTCGAAAATTACGATAAAATCGCTGAAATGGTCGAAAGAGACCGGCATAGTAGTCATCAAACCGTTATAAACCATTTGAAGAAGCTTGGAGTCACTAAGAAGCTTGATGTATGGGAGCCACACGAATTGATTCAATAAAAATACCGCAAGACTTTTTTGACAACCCATTATATATGCTTAAATGATAAAAATCAAAAACAAAGTAACTCGAGCTGCTCAAAAATTTTTGAAGTAGATTTGACAAAAACAAATAATAAGTGAACAATATCAATCGCAGAACTCGCGGCAACAGACAAAAATTTCAATACTGTAAACTAGTGTTATCGATTATCTTTAAATTCCTTTGAGAAAAAGTTCTGGGTACATTCGATCACTGTTTGACGCCAATAATTATCATTTGAATCTAAAATCTCTTCTTTCGATATTGTGCTCATTTTCAATCCAAATACAATACATACAAATGTGTAATTGCAATCCTATAGCCTACTTCTTAGCTTATGCTGATTACAAATACACACATGCAAACTTACATATGTAGGTAAAAGACCCACTTTGCTGCATATGCATAAGTACACTTTTTCAAATATGGAAAACATTGCAATCAGTTGTTTCGACTTAACACTCCACAGCCTTATGCACTTTTATATTCGAAAGCGCAATAGCTTTTTAAGTGGGGTAAATTTTTGTATGTATTTATGTAATATAATACTTGTATAAGTTTGCATTTATATGTACACGCTTATGTATATGCAAGTGCACTGCAGTAGAGCATAAAAATAAACTTAAGCGTTGCAAAATGCCCAGCTCAAGGTCGTCTCGATCTCCAGTGACACGTGTAAGTGCATTTACGTACACCGGTATATACAGATGCATATATTTGTATGTATTATTTGTTGGTTCAGTTTCTGTTTTGTTGAAAATCGTTTTCGTCGCAAAGTGCAGCATTTCTTCTATGAATTACTAATTCAGCAGCATAAGCAACAAACCGAAGTGGTACAGTTGAGTATTGAAAAACCTGTAAACACACCGCAAAACGGAAGTGCAAAACGAACACTTCAAGGCTTGAACTTTAAAGTTTTCACACTGCCAAAAATATATTAATTTCTTGCTACAATTGCAGTCAATAAGGCCAGCAGTTTTTTTTTTGGAACAAGGACGCTTGGGTGAATTCAGTGTGTTAGGCGTCTTATATATTTTCTTAGTATTTAAAATGGCTTTTATACTTTATTATTTATTGCCTTACCTATTCGTCTGAGAAACCTAAATTTATATAAATAATTTTCTAAAACATTTTAGCACTTTGCTTTAGCACAACTAAGAGCCACCCAAGGTGAGTTACATATTTGTCAAAGTAAAAAGTGGTTCTAGAAAAATGTTGAAAATGTTCTTAAAAACATATATCAATGGCTATTATTGAGGTTGATCCTACACAGAAATTTTTCTGTAAGATTTTAACCCTAGCAACAAAATAACAAAATTACATTTTCCAAACAATTTTTAATAATGCAATTCTACTGAATTTTTACGGTAAATGACAATGACTTTATGAAGATAGCAAAACACACAATTCTTTTCTGGAAGATTTTAATATTTTACCATTTTTTCCATATCTTTAGAAGTTCAACAACGCTATGAGCCACTAAATTCGACTAAGCTTTTAGTTTTCCATACAAAAGCATGATTCCGATGGTTCAGTTTGTATGGAAGCTATATTCTATAGTGGTCCGCTCTGAATAATTTCTGCGGAAATAATACCGTTGTTTTGGATAATAATGCATAACAAATTTTGTGAAGATACTGTGTCCACGAATTTTTTATACAACAGCTTGATTCTGATCGTTCAGTTTGTACCGCAGCTACATATATGGTCCGCAATCGGCGATTCCGACAAATGAGCAGCTTCCTTGTTAAAGATATAAAAATATTATCTTGGGTAATTTTCATGCTATGGTAAGGGTTTTTTATCTAACTCCTAAAGTTTTCTGAATCATCAAATTAGTTGAAATTGTATTCGATGAAACAAATGTTTTGATCCGACATCTTCAAAAAAACAGAACGGATTCGTCCATATCATCCAAATTCCAACAAAATATTGGGGCATAATGCGAAAACAAGAAAATGGTCCAAATCCGCCGAAATGGAAAAATAATTGGATACATCCGATATTTTAAGATATTCTGCCAAGATCTAAGAAATATAAGTATAATATGTATGTAGGTATGTAAGAATATTTTATACCTCTAATAGAATATTGTTCATGTACATATGTATGTATGCATATGGATCAAACCCGAAAATAATTAAGCGTACATACATATGTATGTAAATATTTTGGATACCATATACCAATGCACATATCCTTGTATATATGTATGTATGAATATGTAATAGAAATCACCACATAAAATTACCATAGCACCATAAAGACCTTGTTAATTCTGACGTGCGGCATGAAATAGTGCATGGTAAATATGCAGTCATTATGACATTGGCCATTAGCACACATTTCTAATGCGTAACTGGTACCCTATTTGTATACATGTACGGAACAAAAACGAAAAATTTACGAAGTAGGCTGTGTGCTTGTAAGTCAATGCGAAAAATTGCTACTGAGGCGGGCGGCCATTCTTTTCTTACAACACAATCCAATATGCACATTTCTGTTCTGCCTTTTCATCTTGCACATTTCCTTGGCCCCCCTCCCTACTTCTCGTTCTCGTCGTCTGCGCTTCAGCAATAGTTGCTTCCTCTCGCTTTTGTTTCGCCGTTAATGACTTTGCCGGCGTTGAGAAACTATTTTCTTTGCACTACAAGTGAATCTTTTGTGTAATGCCAGGCATGTTTATAAAAAAAGTATCTCAGATGTGAAGATTACTTCTCGCACACTTGCTTGAGTTGGTTAATGCGTTATCTTAAGCGCAAAATAGCATGCAAACACGTGCGCTCGCACTAGCATTTGGATAAATACTCTACATACATATGTATGTATACTCGTATTAGTACATATAGCTACTTTTGTTTATTTATGTGCATTTAAGTGAACTGTGTCAAGATCAACTCGTACGGGGAAAATATTTACATTGAAGTTATCCAATCACACATCTTTCTATGAGATGCCTAACTGTATACCTGTATATATGCTTATGTTCGAATTAATTTGTGTGTTTTATAAGATTAATTTCCTTAATTTACAAATTTTGCATTTAGAAATATTATTTTATTAACTTTTTCTATTCGTGAAACCCCCAGTTGCACTTAAAGGCGAATGTGTACTACGTTAGTTTTTAAGAGGGTATTCTAGTCTAGAAGCATGAATTTCAGGTAATTTTTAAAGTGTCGTAAAAAAAAGGCAATTAATATTTTTACCATCCATTTTTTTATTAGGTATTTGTTAATTTTAGAAGAGTAGAGAAAAAATTAACAACTAAAAAAAAGTGAAAAATTTCAAAAATTATGAGCTGACGAAGTGGGGGGTCTCTAAAAATTTCCACGTGACCATACCCATAATTTCAACCCTCCTAGTTATCTGAAACCAAAAAGAAATAAAGATTATTAATCTAGAATATTGTCGCAATGACCGGAACTACGGAAAAGTGGGAAAACAAATTTTCACAAAATGGCGACTGCCAAAAAAAAAGTTTTTTTGGATCACTTTTTCTGACTATTTCGAATTTTTTAAAAATAATAAAAATAAAAATTTGGGGATGGGATAGTTCCAACCATAAACAAGCCTATAAAGAAGACTCTATAAAAATTTCAAGTAAATCGGTCCAGTAGAACCTCAGAAATCGTGGGTATCGTTCCGAAAAAGTCAGTTTTGAAAAAAACGCGTTTAAAGTTTCGCGTTCCGGCCGAACCAGTTTGGATGCCGGGTCAGAAAAATGCCTATATCTCCGAAAATAATTTGAATTTTGAAAAATCCTCTTGTACACATATTCTTGAATAGTTAAACTTTGAAAATATATAAAAAAAATCGATTTTTTTTTTAATTTCTAGACTAGAATACCTCCTTAATCTTAAATGACTTTTTTATCACTAATTTCCTAGTTATCATCGAAAGAGATCCACATAATCTCATTTAACTATATCATTATTGTCTTCTTACCTAATTATAAAAAAAAAAAATGCCGCAAAAGTGTAAATAATTTTGTGAATTCATATAAACTTATATGAAGTTTATCGAAAACCGAGTTACCGAAAGACAACTCCCCTCTGTTGATAACGTCAGTGCGCAACACACCAAATTATGTAATAAATGCAGTGTATGAATTAGTTATTTACAGTTGTGTTCAAAGTAATAAGAGTGCATTAGTCGAGTAAGCGCCATTTTTTATTACTGCAGCACATCTGCGGGGCATGGAATCGATCAGATCACGACTAGTTTTCAGCGGGATTTGCTCGTGTACTGTGCTCCATAATTTTCTTGTATTTGATGGTCTACGGTCAGCAGCAACCTTTTTAATATCTGCCCATAAATTTTCTATGGGATTAAAGTCAGGCGACTGAGCAGGCTACGATATAACCTCAACTTTATTGACTCGAAACCATTCCTTTGTAGATTTAATTGTATGTTTCGAGTCGTTATCTTGCTGAAACAACCACTTTAATGGCATATTCCATTCCTCATATGGCAGCATAATTTATTTCAGTATATCCATAGACCTACTGATCCATTGTTTCTTTTATCAGATGGATTGGTCCCACGCCATTGTTCGAGAAACTTCCTCAAAAAATCTATCATTGCTGGATATATCGAAACAAAGCCATGGGGAAAGTACACACGTTTAACTTAGAACTACTTCGCCAGCTTAAAAACGCATAAGGCTCTTTCTGCTTCTACAATAATATTTAGGCATGTGGGTTCCATCGTTTCGAAGCCTTATTTGGACCGATGCAATATTTGACTGCAGTCTGCTCATTCTTGCATAAGACTTGACATACGAGTTCAAAAAACAACAAACAACAGCGTGGATTGCTTGTATTTTTGGGTTATTGTCCTAAAGTATCGACAGTATTTCACAAAAATACATACAAATATACATATGTATTGATATCGATATGTGTCTCCTCTTATTGCCTGCTACTTGAAGCTACTGGCTTAGTATTTATTGATGACAAGTAACCGACTGCAACGTACCTCAGCAGAACTTAAATACAAGTATGAGCATAAAGCATACAGACTTAAGTACGTATGCATATAGCATAGGCATATGTATGTATGTTGGCTTGTATGTATAACCAACAACGGTGGGTAATTATTTCCAGTCGACCAGACAACCCGACTAACAACGACCTTTCCAGCTGATTGCCGTTCTGTCGGCCGTTATGCAGTTGCCGCCGTTGTCTGTTGGGAATAACGTCTACCGCACTTCTTACTTATACCTACTAACATAATACTATATATGTATGTAATACCTACATAGTATTCTTACGATTAGTATCTCAACATTTGTGCCAGCTGGGTTTTGTGTGCAACAGGCGTTAAATTTTCAAATAAAAATACATTTTTGTAGGCGGTTGTAAAGTATTTTTGTTTATATGTGTGAAATGCGTGTGCCTTTGTCGTCAGCACCGTTACTGGAACGGCATGCTGAGTGGCTATCCATATGGTGTAGCGACTTCCTGCAGTTAACAACTCATGCACAAATTATACCCGCACACATAAATATACATACATATGTACATATGTGTGTGCTATGCCCATTAGCCATAAAACTATGTTGGTTTATGAAGTCGAAGCACAGTGAATTGAAACATTCTTATCTACCAAATTACTTGCAACAAAACGTTATTTTGAAGTCGAATTTACTTTTAAACGTTGCCATGACTCATTTAACTGCGGAAATATACTTAGCTATACAGCTTTTTAAATGCCTGTCCTCTTGTGTCTGAATTATACCGGATAAGGTAAATAAAATAAATAAAAAGTCATTTCACTACTCTTTGTGAAATATGTATGTATGTACAGGCTACTTGATGTGCAAAAGTTATTTAAAAAAGTGTAATGGAATTTTTGAATGAATAATTTTTAGTAAGTCAAAACATTTTATTCAAATATTAATTGGATGCAATATATGTTTTTTTATACCTTTAACAGAGTATTATAAGTTTGCCATGAAGGAAATATCGAAGAGCCTATTTGACATAGACATTATCCATGTCAACGCTACATGGCTAACCAAATCAATCGGAAAAAAGATATTTTAACATACTAAGAAAACTCTCATTTAAAATCCTTTCTCACATACTATTTCCAAAATGGCGTATGACGTCTAATTAATGTGGCCAACATCTAAAATTTTTTACAAATAATGATGTAATAGCGACCACTTCTCACCGCATTGTTAAAATCTTACAAGATTCTTATAATAAAATTCAATAACTAGAAACGGCTCAAGATTTCTGGAAGCTCCATCTGTCGAATTATGTGAAGACGCACATACCAAATGCGAAGAAATGCCATGGCAGGATGACGTGTATCGCCGGGTGTAATCTTAATGAAACACAATTTCTTTCAATAGTCCAAAGTTGTCCGTTTCTGCTGGAATGAGACTTTGGTTGTATGCTAGCATTTAATGGATCCCCTGCCAATCCCACCAATCGCTTAGTAACCATCTGCTTCAGAATCGGATTGGATTTTTGCATAACATTAGGTTCTTTTGCCTTAACACGTGACAGTCATCTGCGGACTTCTTTCGGCATCCAGTCTTATTGAGGTGTTTCCAAACAAATTTGTGCAATATTTAGCTCCCAAGTAATCTGCTGACATGTGAGATTGAGCCCGCCGATATCCATTATTTTCTCGATATTTTCGACAATTGGATCCAAAGCGTGGTGCATCGTTGACGGAAATTTTTTTAAATAATATTAATAAAGTCATCAATTAAAAATCCATATAATAGATTATATATTTTAAAAACGAGTCTTTTTTAAAATTGATTATTTCTTATAAAACAAATTCGACCGCATCGAAAAACTTTAATATCAGATATTGCAATGATATTTCCTTCATAAATCGATACAAATGTATTAATGTTCGTATTCCAAATATACTTTAGAATATCGTTTTTGAATTAAGTTTAAACTCTTATCTATCAACTCCTTTCAAATCAAATTTCTTGGAATTTCCTTTTGGCTTCTGTTTTAAATTAACTAATATTGAAAATTTTCCGTACTTCAAGATAATTTTCTTCTAAATTAATTCATATTGCGTCAACTTAACCTAGTTATTAACATGCCTTTTCTCTTTGTCGTTCACAGTCGCGGTCTCACCCCACCACATCGAGTGAAATCAATTTCTATGGCTACATTCACACAAGACGATGTCGATTTTCTAAAAAGTCATGGAAATGATGAGTGCGCTAAAACTTGGCTGGGTCTTTGGGATCCTAAGCGAGCCGTGCATCAAGATCAGCGGGAATTGATGATTGACAAATATGAGCGAAAACGTTACTATTTGGAGCCAGCTAGTCCACTTAAATCTTTGACGAATGCCGTTTCCCTTAAAAGCGGTTCGGTGACAGCACCGGCGGCAGGGGCAGGAGTGGAAGTGGCGACAACATCTGGAGTAAGGGCGACAGTAGCAACAGGTAACTCCTCAGCAGCAACAACATCAAACGGCAGCAGCACTTACAAGAGCAACGGTGATGGCCAAATAGATTTTGTACACGTGAGCAATGGATTTGGTCATATTGGGCACAATACTAAAAGCCAATACAAAAATGGAGAGCGAAGCTTCCATCTGACGCCGCCCAGTACACAGCGTACCACCATGAATGGTTTGCATAAATCCGTCACTACGACAACGGTGTCCGCACCAAATAGCTCGGGCAAGTCAACGTCCGCCATAAGTCGTCCTCAACAACATCAACAAAACGGCTATAGCCATTTGCAAGATGCGTTTATGCCGAAAAACAATAATATAAATAACAATGGCGGCAACAAAAATAATGAGCTCAATGTCTTGCATATGACATCCAGCCGAATGTCGGACAGTAGCAGTTCGACAAGTGTGAACGGTTTCGGGGCGGACGCAGACTTTGTTGCCGATTTTGGTTCGGCGAATATTTTCGATGCCACAACGACATCGGTCCGTAATAAAGTAAGTTCGCCTCCAATATTGAATGGAGGTGGCAATGCGATATCGAGTAACGGTTATGCCAGAATACAACCTTTGAAGAAGCAGCAACAACAATACCAACTATTAAATGGTCATGGTCAGACGAATGGCAATAGCTCTCACAGCGATACAACCGACAATGGCACATCCGAGAATTTTGCCGACTTCGAACATGCGCCCATTTTCAATGCGGCTGGTAAGTAGATATATGTATGTATATACATTGCTTTAAAGTATAATATACTCCACCATATTTGATTTTAATATTTGCGTGTGTTTGTATATACGTATATAAATTTTCAATGCAGCGGTAACTCGTATTTGAAATCTGGTAAAGCTTCGAGTTCTTGTCACTGCATTCGGCTGCATCTATTTTTTGCGGTAGCTTTAACATTAATAGTTCAGCTCACCAAATTAATTGGCCTGTTAAATATAAACTCATTAGGAGCTATTCAAAATATCTGAAATATACTTTGAATATAACTTTCAAATCATATACCTAACTAATATTTAATAACCGGAACATTTGGGCTTACGAATGGTGTGTGCAGGATTTGTTCCGCACAAATTGACTGACGACCAAATATTGCTCAGAATCCAACATTCGAAGGACATCATTGTGACCGATTATTTGACCAAAAATCGCATTTTAACCACTAACCACTCTCCGTATTCACCTGATATGGCACCGTACGACTTCTTCCTTTTCGGAAAAATGCATTTTCCCATGAAAGGAAAGCGTTATGCAGACGAAGAGGCCATTCAAAAGGCTTGCACCGACATACTGACGCGCATAACGGCCAACGAGCTAAAACACTCGTTCGACATGCTTTTGGACCGTGCAAAAAGCTGTATTAAAGCAGAAGGAGACTATTTTGAATAAAATAAATTGATTTTGCCGAAAAACCAATTTGTTCTCATTTTTTAAATAAGTCCTGTTTACTTTGGAACATTACGTATATACATATCTAGTATAGGGTATGTAAGCAATGGAGGTATGGAATTAACACTTTTTGAAATTTTAAGGAGTTCGTTAGAATTCTAAAATAATATTTAGCGCCGAACTTTTTGGTGTTCATTCAAGTTGTTAAATTGAGCCCCAATAAGAACAAAAAAGTTTCATTAATTCCGAAAAACGAGTTTTTACTAAAAAAAATTTGCATTTTGTCAATTTGTTGTGCTATTACTAACGATTCATTATACTTATTTAAAGTGTCCATGGTTTCTTTTCTAAACATACGAAATATATGTAAATTGGAAGTCCTTTTCTTCCATGAAAACACACTTTCACCTCGAAATCCTGTCATTGTATTTGGCCTTTCTATGATAAATCTTATAATTGTTTTTCATACAGCCAATTATAGTTTTATAAGAAAAACTGTGATAAAACGATGCGCCGGTGGCCAGCAAAAAGACACCAAAGACAGTAAACGAAATTCTGTTCCAAGTGCGAAAAGTTCGGAAGTCCCCACCGATATTGGATCTACACCACAGTCTGATTTATCAGCTGAGTATGAGTTAGATAAAAATTTGTATGCCGACATCAGACAAGCCACAACACATTCTGATGCAGCGGAGAGTGACATCAATGGCAATCTTAAATCGAACACCGCAGTTAAACAAAATGTCAGTGCTGCTCCCATTAAACCGACTAAAACCGCGAATAGTGTCGAAAAGCCACCAACACAAGCGCTTGGTTCAACAATGCAAAATGCTGTCAGTGAACTGACATCTCAACTGATAAACTCACAGTGCTGTCCACCGGACCAATGCCCGGTACAGCAAGCTGATTATTGTGGTTGTTGTGCACCGATCAATTGTATGCCTCCATCACCTAATATGTCTAATCAACAAGCTCTCAGTCAACAGCCGAATCAGGATCAGGGCAATTTCCGCGCTAACAATATGCCGCAAATGGATTGGGGTCAGTTTGCAAATAACCCACCCATTTGGCCCTCAAATAACCCAAATATGCCAGGCAGTACAGCTACAGCACCAGATGTTGCGGCCGCGCCAAAATCCCTCAATGCTGAGCCACAACAATGCCCACCCATATTTTGCCCACAACCACAGTTTTATGGCCCGACAGGCTTCGCCACATCCTGCTCTCCAGATATCTGTACGTCGCCCATGAATCGGCAATCACCCCAAGTGGACGCCACTATCGCTGGTCTCAGTTATGCCGCATTACCGCAACAAACCATTATCAATACAGCTCAGAATAGACCACAAAGTGGATGTGAGACCAATGCTGAAGCATGTCTGGAACCAACACCATCGTACAGTACGTTATATAATCGATCTTACTGTCAGCCACATGTGTCTGCATATTCAAATCCATTTATACAACAAACACAAATGCAACCGGCTCCAATGCCAGTTCCACCTGAATGTTTCAATCCGTTTCATCCAAATTGCATTTCAGGAAGTGGTACGAAGGGTTGTATGCCAAGTAATTCAATACCAGTGGGGGATCCAATAATAGATCCATCCTGCAATTTGCACTCACCTTATAGTAATTGCTTCTGTAGCAATTGGTGTAAGTTCTGTATTTCATTTGAGTTGGTTTTATTGCGTTCGTTCGTTTGTTTCATTATTTTGGCTTTGTTTTAATTATGCTGTCTTTTTTCGATACGTTTTGATATTGCTTGTTGATGTTGCATATTAAATTTATTTTGCTTTTGTTGTATTTTTCATGCATACGTACCGCTTAAATTTCGATTTGACTATACTAAATATTTATTCGTTGGTATTAAAAATATCAAAATCTTGTTTGCAACTTACTTATACAAGTATTTTTTAAATCAAAGGAACTCGGCTGTTCTGCAATTTTAAGTTTATTAATTACAATTCTACCGGGATGCCTCCTTTTTGGTCCTAGATACCCATTAAAATATTTTGAATGAAAGAAATCTTCTATACCTGGCTTCGCTTGGAATGTCCAATTGGCGCCACGTAACGAAGAGAAGAAACGACTGGCGCGCTGTTGTTGACTCGGCTATAATCGCGTAAGCGGTGTCTACGCCAGTAAAGAAGAAGAAGAATCTTCTATTTCGTTATTTGGACAGTTATTTCTCATGTTCTCCTTGGTGAAGGTAACGGCATTCGTAGAAATATGGTCAAAAATATGTCGAGATAGATATAGTATATAAATAATCAGGATGACGAGAAGAATTGAAGTCCGAGCGACTATCTGTCCGTCCGTCCTTGTAACTTGAGTAAAAATTAAGATATCGTAATGAAACTTGGTACACGTATTCTTTGGCAAAAAATGAGGACCAACTCGTCGTAAACGTAATCGGACGCTCACGGAACATGTAGGCCCTATAAGGTTTAATTTCCATATCTCTCGAACCATTCAAGCCAAATTCGCTTATGACAAATCCTTCAATCACCCCTACCAACATTATAAAAATCGATGAAATCGGATGAAAACCCTGCCCACTCCCCAAATAACTGTTCTGAATAATGAAAATAAATGCACCAGAAACATAAAATTTTACAACCGAGATCAGAAGAGAGGATTTTGTAGGAGGCGATGTCAAAATTTGCCGATGGACGTTGCACCGCCCACATTTAGGTGAAAATTTTTATCTGAGGACCTGCCCGTCCTATTTCAACCAAAATCGATACTCTCAGTATGAAAATGGGGGAAATCGAACTAAAACCACGCCTACTTCTCATGTAACATAATTTAAAATTACAATTAATTCTTTCACTTTCCAATATACCACCAAAGCACTAACTATAATGATATAATAAGATGAGATGAAACGTTTCACGGATAATGCCTTTAATATGTGCTATCTTATGAACACAAATTATCCATATCGGACCCAAACATTTCAAGCCCCAAAGCTCCAAATATATGGATAACAGTTCCTATTTCGAACTTTTTATCGAATATATAGATCAATCTTTGAGATTAATAATAGAAACTCAGAGAGAATCCTTATATAATAATAAGGCCGTGTGCCAAAAATTAATCGATTCAGATCAGTAGTCCCCTTAGTCTCCATATACTTGTATATAATAGGAAAGTAGGCTGACTTTATGCTGCATATATTAGCAATAATTCATAATTAATCTAATTACAATGGGCCTTTGGGCATAAAATGAATAAATTCGAGAGAAAACTTGCCAAACATCTTGTAGACATTATTTCGCACGCATATAGTTATGATGGTGCATCAGGTACTTTAAATCATTCCTCTTTTTTTTGTTAATAATATGTGGTAATGTCAAAAATAGATAAAAAGCGGTTCAATACTACCCCTATCTCCTATATACCTAATATTATATAAGATTTTCAAACTTCCGGTTGGCTTTATACCGTATGCAGATGTACTATATGGGCCAATATCTTAACAAAATTAATTGTACGTATAAAATATATGATATACTATAATTTGATACCGAAAATTTGTGATATTGGACTACGTATTACCTAAACTCCTACATAATTGTTTTCATTATGCTAACAAACCCTATGCTGAATAAGTCAGTCAGTGTATGAGTTATAGGTACATATGTATTTATAATATTGCTTGAAAATGTGTTCTTCAATATACCTGAGCAAAGTCACAAATCAAATTAAATGAACAAATTTCTTTGAAAATTATGTGGCTTGCCACTAAATATATCTGGAAATGGTCTAAACCTCATATCTTTAATATAGGTAAATCATTTCAATCCTCTGGTTGAAGTTTTCCACATCAACTCATATAAAATTTAGCCTCTTCGGTTGATTCACATAATTCAGTTTGAAGGAGGATCTTCTTCTTTACTGGCGTAGACACTACTTTCGCCGTTATAGCCGAGTAAACACAAGTGCGCCATTCGTTACTCCTTTTTGCTATTTCGCGCCCATTGGAGATTCCAAGCGAAACCATGTCCTTCTCCACCTAGTCTCTCCAGCGGAGTGGAGGTGTTCCCTCTGCTTCATCCGGCGGGTACTGCGTCGAAAACTTCCAGAGCATGACCAAGCCAGCGTAGGCACTGTCTTTTAATTCGCTGAACTATGTCAATGTCGTATATCTCATACATACATACATATCCTCCTCTAAAGAGGATATTAATATAATTTCGTTGAAGCGTATTAATAAAACTAAGTGAGTACAAGATCTTCAATAAATAAAAATCACATAAATAATAAAGATCACCTAAATAAACAAGATACCAATTCTTCCTTACTTGTTGTCTATTGAGCTTGACAATACTTAAGCTTCTTATGATACATTAATTTTTGCGGAAGAGCAGGCGCAGTAGGCAAATTTTTTCTCTGTATATAATACAAGGTCTATTAAAAATTGGTCCATTATTTGTCCAATAGATGTGAAATAATAGAAACCATCGATTCCAACGGTGATGTAAATACTGTTTCGATTGCCCAGCAGCTAAACATTGTTCAAAAAACATTTAAAAACCACTTATAGAAGGCTGAAATTAAAACTGCGAATTGCTGCTGAATCATTACAAAATAGGTTCATTTCTGAATCGAACGGACTCACTAACGACAACTTCAATTCCCAATTCGGTTATATACTTTCAACAATTGGACTATCTGAAAACAATCGACCAGAGAGGAATTGTGTTATCTCAGGACAATAACATTAATATGTCCCCGACAGGCTCTGAGGTCTTAGTTGGGAGGTTCGTATACATCCACCTCATAGTAGAGGCCTGCCATGACGTGAATACTGCCTGTTCCTATTTATAGTTAAGAAAATTGCTGGTATATACGGTGAATGAATTCGCCTCAAGACAAGAGTGTGAAAATTGAATTTTCCATTTTTTCGTCATTAAGGACGAAAGTTTCTATGATTGTGGCATTTTGAAAATACCTTCAAAATGAAAAGTATAGAGCAAAACCTAAATGGAATCATCCTAACTATGCTGAAAAAATCCTCAATTTAATGTTGAAATAATGGATTTCTTTTTACTAGACCTACCATTACTATGGGCAGATTTCGTTCGATTGTAGATTTGAATACAATTTATTATAAAGGAATTATTATACAATAAAATGACGATGTTGTTTGAATTCATATGCCAAAATTTATTTTGTTCATTACAATTGACATACAATTAGCTTACCATCGAAAATATTTTTGTAGTAAAACTTCGGCCAATAATTATTTTTAGTAAATATTGATTTTTTATAACTAATTTTATTTTGTATCAAAGTGTTCAAATTGGTGCATTGTACGTAGTTTGTCGTCAATTTATCATCTACCGAACTAATATTTTCCTTTATAGGCTACCTACCTCAGTTACCTGGTGCAAATTTATATTGGTCCGACTACTGCAATTACTGCTGAAACGCCAATTGCCATATTAATCCCTGATTTGTATAAAAACATTTACTTATAACTTTATTTAAGTATATTTGTCAATATTTATTCGCACGTGCAAATTTTTTAAGACTAACATATTGTTGCTAAATTTTGTATATTCTTCTACATTGCTGAAACTCTCTTTAATTTATTCATAGGTCTACCGATACCCAATAACAATAACAACTTTCGAACGATGAACAATCAGCATAATAATAGCCACAACAACAATAACAATAATACACTAAGCTCAACACCCAGCGAGGATAGATATGCGGCACTCAAAGATCTGGACGAGCAATTGCGAGAAAGCAAAGCAGCGGCCACAGTTGTGAATGCCTACAGTGTGGACGCATTTGGAAACAGTAAGTAAACTTTATACTCTAGCAACATGTTGCTAAAGAGTATAATAAATTTGTTCACCTAACGGTGGTGCGTAGCACCTAAATCTAAGCGAGATACATATAGATTATTATATAAAAATGATCCGGAAGACGAGAAAAGTTGAAATCCGGGTAATTGTTGGTCTGTCCATCCGTCCGTCCGTGCAAGCTGTAACTTGAGTAAAAATGGAGATATATCGATTAAACTTGGTACACATGTTCCTTGGCAATAACTTAAGGCGGCTTTGTAGATAAGCCTAATCGGACCACATCCACTAAACTATTTCAAAGGGTTAAATGTCCAACTCATCTGTCACTGCAAATGAGAGAGTTATTGCTAAACGTCCAAACCTCTGGGACTCTGTCAACTGTTTGGACGTTTCAAGATTCATTCAAGATTACCAATAAGAAATGTAAAACAATGAAAATTAAATAAAACACGAAATTTAAATGCATTTGATGATATTTTTTGTAATGTGATGGTTCGTAGTATTAATTTTCAATTAAAAAAAAAAAAAGTTTAAATCACTTTATTAAGTATTAAATAACCTTATTTTTTTGCAACAATAAACTTATTCTTTTATATTTTTAATACGTATCTAAATTTTTTTTAGATGGCATTAGTAATGGCGTTAATCCCTTCAAGCAACAGCAGGCAAATCCGTTCCAGGCTGCCCCTCACGGTACATCGCCAACAGCAACACAAAACTATTTTGGTCAAATGACAGTGATATCGAACGGCAATGGCGTACCGTCACATGCACCAAGCGCCGCAGCACAGTTCTACTATAATACTAACGGCTTTGGCAATGCAGCAACTTCAGCCGGCACAGCGACTGCTATGTTTCCGCACACTGTAATAGCGGCTGGGCCAAGCGGTTGTGGATTCGGTCTAGGAGCATTACAGCCAACGGCGATTGCAGCCACTGGCGCCGGCGGCGGTGCAGCGTTCAATAACCCATTTACAGTACGTAACTAATTTTACCACCAACAATTTAAGTACCTTAAATAATTGATTGCTTGCTTTACTATTTACAGGCAAGCGGCGCAATGAGCACCAATAATCCCTTCTTATGAGATATTCGCGGTAATCGCTATGAGTCGGAGCCGAAGCGTAATTACTAAGCGCATCCTTACTCATTTTATATATAAATATCTATATATTTAAATGGAATAATGGAATTATGTTGGCTTAGCGTGTGGTTATGCAAACGCAAACACATACTTGATTTCCAGGAAGAATATTAGTTTAATGCTGAGATCAAAGTTGATAATGTTCTTTAAACCAAATTATTGTGTCCAAATATATTTAAATTGAGACCGTGCGTAAGAAATGTATATATGTATATATATAACAGATGTATATATACATATATATACGAAAAGAAATTAATAACGATACTTTTTATGACAACCAACCAAAATGATCTAGAAATGATTTGCCTGAATTGCTCTCGATTTAACTTGCTCAGCAGGAGTTTAAGAAACTCCAACAATAAATTTTAAATAGAGGAAATAATAAAAATATTAAAACATATTTAAATACTACGTAAAATAGTCCATTTGATGCGAAATAAAATATTTAGTAGGCGAAAAGCTCTTTTACATTTACATCTAATAATATGTATGCAAAATCTGATACTTAATGTGCATAACTTCGTCTACATATATAATTAGAAAACCGAAACAAACACTTATACATACCTAATAAAGAGTTGAAAGTTTTGGTATTTGAGCCCCTTTAGTTTTGTCGTACACGAGAAAAAAGTTTTGCTGGCCAATCAAATGAACAAATTCATAGAGCGTTACATACCTACAACAAAATGCTCTAGTAACTGTATAGAACAAAATGAAACGGAAATGCTTTAAGATCAAACTAACTAAAAACTAAATATATTTAGGTTTAACAGCGACCAAGTAAAATGTAAATTTCAACTATAAAAAGAAAAATGTAAATCAAAAATGTTAAATAGTAAATAGAAACGTTGCATAAATAAATGAAATATTTTGATTATTATGAAAAAATAACAACTAGATAGCCACAACATGTAGAAGGTTTTGCAGAAATCTCATATGAAGAAAGGCGGTTTCATAAATGTAAAATAAAAAGGGTTTACACTTACATACAATACATACGGCTATATTATCGCTTTACGAAACAGTTAATTTAATAAATAAGCTTTAATCAGTTGTGGCATTGTATAGTTACCAAATGTTAATAATTTTTTTAAAGGGCTAATAAAATTTATTTGCTGTTGCCTAGTGTAAAATTAGTTTTAAAAATTTGTAAATGCTTCAAACGATCATTAAACTACCATACAACTTCTTAATTAATATTTATTTTCAAGCAAATTAGATATAAACTATTGTATGTGCGTGTGTATGATTATTTACCATATTAACTAATACTCGAAACTCCATTTTATCCTTTCCTTTTTTTGACATCTATGTATATTTTAAAATAATTATAAACAATTTGTTTTCTGTTTTGTAAAATAAATAAATGTATGTTAATACGTACGCCCTTTTTATTTTTTTATATATTAGCTTGTTTTTAAACAATTCAATATTATTACGATACTTTAGCCTTTTTATTTGTTAGCATTAAATTCTAATTTTACATTCTTTACGAAATATATACACACACATTATATTTAACATGTGAAAATTTCAATTGTTTTGGTTTTATTTGAAATTCAAGTAGTTAGTTATCTCGTTGAATGTTATAACAAATAAAACAGTGTAGTGAAAAATATTAAAAATTTGAACTTGAAAATCTAGCAAGTGTGTTCTGCATTTGGAATCGATACAAGTTTCTACTTCAGACAATATCATTCGATCAGAAAAGTAAAAATGATGCTATCTCAAGCCCTTTTAGTAATGCAAAAAGACATTTTAGAAATCAAAATTCAATTTAACAGTGTGAAAATCAAAAAGATCACTTAGATGTAAACAAACTTATCGATCGGAATTCAGTACATGCCTGTATATCTTTCCGTCCAAGAACTTTTTTGTTTTCTTCAAGAAGAAGTAATAAAAAATACAGATTTATTATCTTTTCAATAATCCACTAAAGGACCTATTCTGATAAATACGTATGTATATTGTTTTGTCGAATGATGATTGTTCTGCTAAATTTTTAGTAGCAATAAACCCAATAGATACCCGCTAAATGGAAAGCTCTTAGCTGTCCTTAAACTACAGAGAAATACTCACTGAAAGGCCATAACTCTGCCAAAAATACGACTCTGTAATTTTTTCTGAGCTCAACCTAGTTTATTCAATTGAGCATCAACCGAGGTAAAGCATTGTAAAAAGACAAATGCCAATAATAAGTATAATAATATCTTTTAAAAATCCAACAACAACAAAAAGGGAATTCGGAACTGTTTGCAACATTTTTTGAGAAATTGCATTTGAGTTTCGTTGTCATTGACGAAAAATGAATCTATGTGTGTTAGTGTTACAGTAATCGATCCTATTCCCGTTGTCGTCGTCGTTTTCATTGCCGCTTTCAAGTTGTTATCGTTTTATAGTCGTTTCATTCCTAAATTCGTATATCGTAGTGTCAAGAAAGAGTTAGCGAAATGATATAGTGAAAATAAAGAAGTATGATAACACAAAATAGCGCATTGTATCTGAAGTTGTTATTTGTTGTTTTTGAATTTGAGTATAATAAGACAATACTAATAATCACTCCTTCTGCGTTGCTCTTGCTTCAGATCTGTTGTGTAATACAGTTTTCTTTAATTTAGAGTTTTAACTGGTTATATACAGTTAAAAGGCCGAAAAAGCGAATTTTCCAGATTTTTTTCTTAGAAAACTTTTAAATTTATTGATGCAAATTTTGTATACATATAATGGTATCTTTAAACTGTACTTTAAGACTTAATATTAGTAAGAATATTTATTTGGAAAGGAACTAAAGCTGATCTCTGGGAACACTCAGAAAAGAAGTGACCACTATATCATGAACTGAACCCTCTGAAATTAAAAAAGAAAAATACAAATTTTTTGACAAAATGGCGGTTTCGAAAAAAATCGATTTTTGACCAAAATTTCGGACTTAAATTGTTTATAAAAAATATATTTATTAATTACTAAAAAATATATTTAAGAAGCTTGTATTAAACTTTGACAAGGCCGGCTTAGCCATTTTCGAGTACCGACTTTGAAAGCACCATTTTGAGAAAAAACCCTTTTAAAGTTTCGAATGCACCCGAACGTAATGAATTTTTCTGTATATATTCTTAAATAAGTATATGTACATTATTAAAATAAAATAAAAAATTATTTTTTTGAAATTTCTAACTTTATATAACCCTTTAAGTCCTTCCATGCCTCAAATATATACATACTAACCATCTTCATAGACATAAAAATGCAATTTTACAAATTTTATTTACTTTTACGGTTGGTAAGACGCCATGACGACATGAAGGTACAAATGAATTAAGTATTTGGATATATTCCTTCAAAAAATATCGAATTCGATATATCATCGTGTTAGAATTTTTCATATTCACTTCAAATAGCAGCTCGTTTCTATCTCGCTCTCAAATACTACAACGACTAGAAACGACTGTTACTATGTCCCTATCCATTGGCATATGCATTTTTTTAACGTATATTATTCTCTTCAGTTACGACTGTATATATTTGAGAATAAATCATTAAAAACTACGTCCGCAATAAATTTGTAATCTTCAACATCCGTGCTTCGAGCGTACGATTGTTCGAACTCCCTCGCTGCGGAGCATGTTTGATGCCGCATGACGCTACCTCTCGCGTTACACGTTTGAAACTAATGCTAACTGCGCTAGCCTCAAACGCGAGAAACATAATTGCCAAAATTGCAATTTTATCAGGACCACTCCGAAATTTATAAATTTATATAATATATATGTACAAGGTGCATTCCAAAGTACATAAGACTTAAAAAAAAAAACAGAACAAATGATTTTTTCGGCAAAATCAATTTATTTTATTGAAAATAGTCTCCTTCTGCTTCAATGCAGCTTTTTGCACGGTCCAAAAGCATGTCGAACGAGTGTTTTAGCTCGTTGGCCGGTATGGCCGCCAGTACGTCGCTACAAGCCTTTTGAATGACCTCTACGTCTGTATAACGCTTTATTTTCATGGGCAAGTGCATTTTTCCGAAAAAGAAGAAGTCGCACGATGCCATATCAGGTGAATACGGCGTGTGGTTAATGGTTAAAATGTGATTTTTGGTCAAATAATCGTCCTTCGAATTTTGGATTCTGACCAATTTTTGGTCGTCAGTTAATTTGTGCGGAACAAATCGTGCACACACCTTTCGTAAGCCCAAATGTTTGGTTAAAATGCGATAAATCGATGTTTCGGAGATGTTCAATTCCATTTCCATGAATTTCTATGATGATTTCGGCTGATTTTTGATGAATTCACGCACAGTTTCGATGGAATTTCCGGTGATCACGGATTTGGATTGGCCCACATGTAGATCGTCATTTATGTCCTCACGACCACTTTGAAAACGTTGAAACCACTCTGGTACGGGATAGGCAATCATCGCCATAAACTTCTTTTATCAATTGAAACGTTTCGGTAAAAGCTTTACCAATTTTAAAACAATTTTTAAACAAAAATTAATGTTAACTCTTTGTTCGAAGCTCATTTTCGCACCGATAACATAAACATACTGACACTTAAAACGCAGTAACTTCACTTCCAATCAATGAAACTGGATAATCTATAAAGATAGCAGATTCTAACGGACCAGTTGATATATACATATGTAGATGGCGCCACCAGGGGCGCTAGATTCAAAAAGTCCTGTTTACTTTGGAAATCACCTAAAAGAATGCGTTACCATCACTCAATGTGCCATGACTTTAATTGGCGGTCGTGATTAACAAAGTAAAACTTATTTCTAATAACGGTCCCTATTACAAAAGGTTTTTGAAAAAATCGTTTAAAAGTTCAAATGTCACTCAAAATTTGAAGCAACACTCTTTCGTCCGACAACAATTCCTTTCAATCAGTTCCTAAAGTATGATTTATTTTAAGCGTCCATCTGGGAGAATTATGTAGTGAAAAGGAAAGTTTTAAAGTTCTTTTTTATTGAAAATAAAAACAATTTCCCAAAGTTTGCGGAATAGTTTTCAAACAGATAAGATTCTCATGGAAAACTTAGATATAGTCAAGCGTATTAAAATACTTAATAAAAACGAAATTAAAACTAGCTCTACAAAATATATTTTGTAGTGCGCAACAGTTAGCTTCTCAAGGACAAGCAACAACTGATTATCCATCATTTATCAATACTATATTATAAAACCAAAAAAATTTCATACAGAAATTTCAAACACAAAAACATTCAAAAAACTAGTTTTCAGTTGAAAGTTTATTTTTACACTAACTATAAATGCAACACACATTCTTTTATTTAAAATCTTAATTTTACAACAAAGTAAAATCTTTTTTTTTTTTGTAGAAATACATAAGTATAAAAACCTACGGTGATCGATAGAATTGACTCCAAATGTAATAAATAAAACAAATAATTTAATGTCATGAGTTTATCCGCTTCTTTAACATTTAATACACATAAAAAAAATATTTTTTTTTACATATGCAAGGATTATATAACTGCTTTGTGGCCTTAATTAGTTAAGTACACGAATAAAACAAGTATTATTCGTACAAAGTTTTCAATGACTATTTGTATGTAATATATATTTGTTTTCGAATTCGTTTAAAAACTCTGTTGCAATATCTAAAAAGCCAACGTGTAAAATATTTCATTTCATGCTTTATGTATTTAAATTCATATTGTGGAAAAGGCATTCATTTATTCAAAACAACAAAACGCATTTATACTCCGTCGCAATTGAGGCAGTGTATTTATATACATCATTAATCAAAAGTTTAAATCATAACGAAACTATATGTATACAAATAAATAAATATAATTACATAAATTCTGACCCTAGTACGATTTCTCATACTTAAATGCAAATGGTAGCCCTTTTTCTGGTAAACTGCAGTTTGTACATGGTTTTCAAGAGACGCTGACCAGATTCAAACCTAACTGTAAGTAATCATATACCCTATAATAAAGCGTGTAAAGTTACCGCTCCACAACTGTATACAAAACTTTCTATTATGAGTGGATAACGACTACCTACCGCAGGCAATTATGCCATAAAGTAGTTGCCTATCTATTTCTCGATTTTTTATGTTTAGTTGAATAGTTTAAAAGAAACAAGTAAGGAAGGACTAAGTTCGGGTGAAACCAAACATTTTATACTCTTGCAACTTACAATAATCAAAGCCAGAAAATACTTTTAGTTGTAAAACCAATCATATAGTAAAGTCACCCGGCCGTTCGAAAATCTTTATATAAGCATTTCACTTAGTTTCGGTTATCTCCATCACATTGCAGCATTGACTGACATTTTCGAGCAAAAATCAGCTATAGATACCGGAGTCTAAATATTCGGTACTTAGGTGAATGAACATTTTTTATTTGATTTCAAAAGTTTTTGGTCATAAGATGGCAAACACTAGAGAGATTATTTGTGCAAAGTTTTATTTTGTTGTTTGATTGTTGTAGCTTAAGTGGTTTAAGGGAAATGTACATTAAAGTTGTTAGAGGGCGGGGCCACACGTGCCCTTTGCCATTGCTATCCTCTGCACCAAATACAGCTTTATATCTTTATTTAGTGCTTAGTTATGGCACTTTAAATGTTTTCGATTAATGGTGAATTGTGGGCGCGGCAGTGGTCCGATTTCACGGACGAATGGACGGACAGACAGTCATCCAGATTTTAACTTTTCTCGTCAACCTGATATATATCCTTATATCTATCTCGCTTAGTTTTAGGTAATACGAACGTTAGGTGAACAAGACTGTAATACTCTGTAGCAACTGGTTGCTGAAACCGAAACTTAGTAATTTCACAACAAATATACAAAATGAATTCAGCCCTACTAAACAAAACTATTTGAAATTTTTAATTCTTTGATTTTCTTTTCATGGGTAATGAAAAAAATAATATTTAGCCTAGTGCAGTCTTTTCACAAATGACGACATAGCTTTTATCGGGAAGACATCGGGTAAAAAGGTCTGACTCATCAGCGTTATACAATTGTTCATGTGCTGCTTGATACAACTTCACCACAGACTTTAAGAATGCGTATTCCATACCGATGATTGAATTTTGAAAACAGCTTTGACTTCTTCTGAAAAAAAGAGGTGCTGTGCCTTAGCTTTCAAAATGGGACCACAATTGACGCTTCGAAAACATGAAAATCCATGGCCAATCTATTATCCAAAAAGCTATCATCTAATTTTATATAACACAACATTTTTCGGCAACTGATAATCCTTTGGCATACGCACGACTGACATTTTCCATACCCATGTGCACAGCACAACAAAAAAAGTCTCAATTTAAATTAATTAAATTGGCTGGATGCCAACGTATTTTAAGCAAAGTGTGGGATGTCAATGTAAAATCCGGGATAATTCCAAACTGTTTTAGGAAAGCAGGATTTGTAAAAGTTGGCACCACAACGAACGGCACGAAGAAGACTTTCTACCACTGTCCCACTTCGCCTTTAGATTCTTCATTTAAAATAGTGGCTAATATTAATGCAACAGTTAAAGACCACATCATTTTAAGATTCCGTGTGGCGACTGAAAGCTGCTTAACTTTTCCGTTTACTTAACATTTGTAATTCTTAACTTTTCTGAGCCCCTACTGTTATACTAATTATAAACTAAAATATTCTGTTGTATGTCTGCCGTGATTATTCCTGGACAAAGAAATCTATCATAACTACAAAAAGTTGTGAGATTTGTTGGCTAAATTTTTTCATCAAGCATGTATAATTTTTTTAAGCTTAATCCTACCACTTATGAGCCATTTGTTGAATAAAATAAAAGGCCAAATATTTATTTTTCAATTATTTCCATATGTATTTGCATTTTTATTATTCGTATTTCCATTTCGGTTTAATTTCTAGTTTGTTCACTCATTTCATGTATTTTCTCTTTTAATATCTTAGTAGCATTTTTGCGTTTCGCCTTGCTTAATTAATTTATTTCTTGCACACTATATCTTCTACACCTGTGTGTAAGTGTGATTTTTTTATAGTTTTCGAGTTTTCCATTCATTATTCATAGTAAAAAATTGCGCATATTAAATAAGTAGAAAAAAGATACAACTACACATGGTACTAATTCGGTTTACTGTGTCATTTAATAATATTTATTATATTAGTTGTATATTCATTAATTTATATTTATTTTGTTTTACATTCGCTTACAAATTTTCTTTAACAAAAAAAAAAACTTTTTTACAATACTTACATAAAAATATAAAAATATTAGTTATATATATATAGAGAAAGCAATAGCTAAGCATGAATAAGAAAGGTATTCAAGTGCAGCACATTGTGAATGGTGAAAATTTTCTAAATGGCTGTATTATACTGCTTGCGGTATTATTATTAAGTCGGTTGAGCTCTTGAGCGCAATATGCACGTCTACGTGAATGGTTGAAAAAAGAGTACATATTACAAAGAGCGCCGAACAATTATGATTTGCCTAATATTTTGTTGAAAAATAGATATGCTTAAGAAATGGAAGCATAGCGCTTGGCCATCAACGCCAATTCGGCAATGAAGAGATTATGTTTGGAAATATATTTTATACTTTTAACGCAGAGCAATAAAATTATAGTGTTTTATATTAAAATACAAAAACAAAAACAAAACTGTACAATTTAATTAACAATTCAAAATTAATAACTTAAATAACTTTCTTTGTATGCATTTATGTAGGTATACAATCAATAATGACTATGTACTCCGTTCTGAACACAGTGAAAAACTAAAACAAATTAAAAAAGCTACTTTAAAAATATGAAATTAATATTATTTCTTCTAAATATTCGTCATTTATTACTGAAACTCATATCTCTTTCATATTTTAGGTTACGACGTTCTGCAGTAGTCGTCTGCATCCCTTTATCGACCTTATTATAATTATTATTTTTTAAATATTTTAAAAGTTAAGAATTAAACTATTTATATTCGCAAGTGGGACTTTTAGAATATTATTTTTGTCGTATTACTTATTTATATTTATAATATAATAATTTAGTACATTTAATAATAAAATGAAGCAGCTGGGCTGGTTCGAAAGTGTTTACCATTGAAAGGTAGAAGCGGGTTTTGGCGCTCCGTTGCTTAGTGGCTTTAGTGCTAAATAGTTGACTACAGAGCTGAGCAGCTACGTACATACATAGGTGCATGAGACCACGAATGCCATTTACACATACTAGTACAGCACATATATGTATGTTTATATAAACGTTATTTTTATTTTCCTACGATAGTATGTATGTTCTATTTAAAATATGTTTACTTTATATTTTCAGTGTTTTATATTTTATGTATTTGCATTTTTAATCATCACCCCTCCATCTTTTTGAATAATTTATAGTAGTAATGAAATTTCGTATATATATTTTTGCATAGTATAGTATACATATTACAATATTTTATGGTTTATATATTTATAAAGTATTGTTTGGTTTTTCAATTTACTTTATATAGCTTACTACATACTAGTATGTCTGTGCAAGCTCTACGAAAATGAAGGGATCTGTTTGTGAGTTCGCAGTATTCGGTTTCTTGTATAGTAAAAAAATAATAACTTTTTTAAATTTGTGTTTTCCGAAAATATTTCTTTGTTTTTTCCTTTACAGAAGCGGCGCAATTTTAGAACTGATAAGCTACATAAATTCGAAGCAGTATAAACCCGAACCCTTCAAAATCGTTTTTACGTTTTTATATTTTATGTGTCAACACATTTTTGCAAAGTCTCTGGCCTCATACATTTATTATTATTTCGTTATTTTCTCATATGGTATGCTTTTTTGTCTTTTGTAAATATGATATATGATAATTATATTTGTGACATTATATGACTTTTTCCCGACCTTTCCTAAAAAGCGTTTACATTAAATATGTAAGCATATTTCATATATTTTACATTTGCATTCAAAGCTTTCAATGTTTTGTAGTGAAAATCATATTAAACTTTATTTTAAATTTCATTTCACTAAATTATATTCACATTTTGTTTACTTAGACTTCACTAAATGATCAGAGTGTTTAAAAGGAAAACTATTCGATTTTTCACCTACCAAAATAAATGGCTTGAGCCATTTATTATTACAAAAGGGAAAGTTTTCGATTCCAGAAAATGGGCCAACATAGTCTGAATTTTGTTAAAGAAATTCGAAAAATCCTCCTAAAGAATATATTTGGGACCTACTATCTTTCTGCATCCAATAATCTTTTTGATGCATTTTACATCTTTCTTTTATTTAAAAGCCTTTATATGAATGTATACAAATGTTATAATTGTAGAAAATTAGAGTAAAGAGATATTTTTTGACTATCAATCAACAAAGTATGCAATCCAACGCAACAAATGAATTCTATCGAAGATCTAACCCTGGTTGAATCGGTAAGTAAGTATAAATTGTTTACAGAATATTTGTCAATTTTTTTCTAGAGGTTACATTCATTTCAGTTACAAAACAAGCTTGAAATTTTTGCATAGCTTTTATCTTTGTATTCAGACTTACAAGAACAAATTTCGACGCAACTAAATTTTTAAGTTGTCGCATATGTATATACTATACTTGAAAAACTGCGACAATTTGGAAATTTGTTTCTCCAAGTTACAAAAAGGTTATATTCTATGAAAATGAACAAAGTAATAAGTATGAGTATTTTAAAAATTAAAAAAATTACAAGCATTTTCCGAAATAAAATCCTTTTGTCGAATTTAAGAAAATGCTACTTTATTTTCGAAAACATTACTTCAAATAGTATTTTCACTAATTACAAATATTTACAACAAATTTCGCGCTTAAAAATTGCTCTCAAATTAGTCGCGCCAATAAACAGTGAAGCATTTAATTAAGTCAATTGTGTTTACATACCTATCTAAAATAATTTCAGCAACAACCAAAATATTTGTTCACTTGTATATTGTAAAAAACCTATCTGATGTTTAAAATCAATCGCTCCTTCTAAATCTAATATAAATATCTATAAATATGTTTGCAATAAACAATGAGATTTCAGTGCGCACACGTTCACAAATTGCGGCGCGTAATGTTGCGCTCGAACAAATATTGTCGAAAATGCTGGCAACTTGAAAATTGTTAGCAACTTAAATCGAATTAACCCGCTTTTTTCCGTGCTTGCCTTCTTCAAAACTGTCTTCATTAGAGTTGAAGAAGAACAAATAATCTAAGATAATAACTATGATAATAATAATCAACTAAAATATATAATACAATACTATGCAAGTGCCAGTTATTTTACGTTCATTTATTGTAATATATATAAATATATATATTTGCATCCATTAATTGATTCATAAGTTTATATATATATAATTTAAATGTTTCGCTTTTTGGTAGTTGCATCCACGTTAATTAATTTGCTCTTATAGTTTAAAATAGCAAAGGTTTAAATTGTGATAATTTGACGATACTCATCCCTCTCTAATTGTTATCATGTTTGTTGTCGCATTATTTTTTATTTTGTTGTTTTGAAATTTGCTTACTTCGTTTTATCGCTTGCTGTAGCTTTTCATTTACACATTAACCGTTATTTATGTCGTATTTCATTACATTTACGTGTATCGGTAAAATTATATAATAATATCTAAATTTGTTTGTGATACCGCCAGGCGGTATTAGCAGCAGTAGTAGCAACAGGTGCAAACTTCCTAATGTGGCCAGTATCGATGAGTTGTGTGTATGTATGTAGTTGCGTATGTTTTTCTGATGAATGTAATGTGCTGGCATAACGAGGATTATGCCAAACTGCTGCCGCCGCAAATGTAGTTTGCTTACGTGCCATTTGCCTTTGGTAACGGTCGTACCAAATATAATTTTTCGCCTTGCTTATTCGTATAAATCGGTGCTCTTTGGTAATGATCTACTAATTGATCTAGTGTGTGGAATTTACGCTGGCCAATGCAGTACATGCTATTCTCAACGTGTACACGGAAGTGTTTATTGCGGCCAGGCGCCTTAAGAGAAACCGAATAATCACCCATCTGAAAGTGGAAAAGAAATATATTGTAATATGCAGCTATGTTCATTAAAATAGTCGTGCTGGTGAGTTCTAGCTATACAATAAAATATATGTAGATAAAAATAAATACTACTATTTCAGTAACATTTGAAATTAATTTAAAGTTTCTTTATTCTAATTTATTAAACTATGCCTAATTGCTGTTATTGTTGTTTTAATGGAAATCCTGTTTGCGTAGTAAAGCCATCGAAAACATCTGAAGGGAGCACCAGAAAACATGCTGTTTTGATGGGGTCAGATTATTCGGAAAGGGATGTTAGATGAGTTGGTTTTATGTGATGTAATTGCAACGCAAAAGTAGTTAGAATCAGGACTCGCTGTATGGAAGAAATAGGTTTGGTATTTCGAGGTCGATTCTGGATAAGTCAGTGTTTAACATCTTTAAACTATCTGAAGAGTAACTCGTCAACCGAAAGCATGCGGGCCTCTATATGTGTTTGATGGGTTCACATCTAGAGGCATCCTGTTATATTCCGGTGCTGCGTAGTTAATGTCCCGTTACAACTTGCGAATTTAATGCTTGTGTGTACATTGGCAATAATTGCGGGCGAAGAAGAAATTAATATTAGGTTGTCAAAAAAGACTTGCGGTATTTTTATTGAATGATTTATTGAATTTATTGAAATGGTTTGATGACGCATGCCCAGCTCTTGACCGATGCTACGGCTGCTACTATTCCGGTCTCTTTCGACCAATTCAGCGATTTTATCGCAATTTTCGACGACAGGCCTTCCGGAGCGTGGCGCATCTTCGACCACCTCTACACCAGAACGAAAACGTTGAAACCATCTTTGTGCGGTGGAAATGGAAACTGTATCGGGTCCATAAACTGCACAAATTTTATTGGTGGCTTGAGATGCATTTTTGCCTTTATTATATTTTCTCTTTATTTTGCTCCATGTTTGCGACGCTATAACTCACGAACAACTTAAAAGAAACCACAATCAATCAAACACGTGTTAGCGGTATAGCGTGACCCGATGCGACGAATAAAACTAGACTACGCGCTTTCAGCGCCAACTAGCGAAAATACCGCAAGACTTTTTTGACAACGTTTTAGCTGTCTTCACGAATTTCTCGTTTCTTATCTGCAAGGAGCCTAACACTCTCCTTTATCAAATTACTAATGGTATAATCTTCTCTCTCTCACGCTTAGTTAATATTCAATGCACTTAAATTGAAGAAGTCTAATCTATGGTTGTTGTTGCTAGTACACAATCCACCGAATACGTTCACAAAGAACACCAAAAGAAATAAGGATATAAACGGACACAAGTTGTATTACTACGTAGTATTTTCTTGATGAGCGAGGAATGAGGATTTGTTGAGTGATTCCAGAACAAGGTGCCCAACTTGATGAAAGAAAGTGGGCGGGACCGATTGTGGATTTTGTAGTGGTAGCGGCATATAACCATACGGCATACGTAACCAACAAAATAGATAAGCATTTTAAATAAACAATATTAAAACAAAATGTAATTAAAATACTAAAAATAGTCATTGTTCTAGGGATAATACTAATAATATTAATACTTACATTAGTCTCACTATCTCGTATAAGGAAATCACCATCATGTCCATGTTGATTCAATACTGTGTCGCATTGGCTACGGGTGATAGCGCCATAATACCAAGATTTTCCAGCCAAATTTGGCCGTTCCATTGGTGCCATAGGTGGTGAAGATTGCGCTGACATGCCGTCATTGCGACGATCAATTGAATCACCACCACTGCTACCGCCACCACCGCCATTGCCATTGCCACCACTATTATTACGGAACGGTGTAGCTAGATAATCGTTTAACTCTTGGAGATAGTTGCGTGGAACTAAACCGACTTGACCTTGATTATTTCTTGCCTTATACCAATCTGGATCAGATGCTGGACGATCCACAATTTCGAGTCTGTCGCCTTTCTCAAATGACAGTTCTTGGTCATTGTTCGATGAGAAGCTATAAAGCGCGACCTAAAGTGAATATAATTTAAATTTAATGTATTTCTTACTGATTTTTTCTTTTTATTTGGTAAATAATTGAAAAAAGAAATGTTTACCACAATGTCGAGCACATTCTCCGCCATGGCATATGTGTGTATTTCACCGTCATTATCACAATCCTCAGTTGTGTAATTACTTGGAAACCAGCCGACGGCATTTCCACTCTGGCCACGCCACCAGCCATCGTTTGACTTTTCAAGTATGAGAATACGTGTCCCTTTGCTCAGTGACAGTTCGTCTGGCTGTTGGGCTTGATAATTATATTTAACGATTGCAGTGCCAATAGCTTCGGCTGGATCTGGTGGTAAACGTCGTGACATTGTTGGACTTTCAATTTGCCTTGAGGGTGAACAATTTGGTAATGTTTTCGAACCGGAGCCTTTTTTCACTTTTTTCTTAATGCTGCAAGAAAGGAAAATACCAATTAACAATGAATATTGGAACCAGTTATTTGTTTTATAATTAAGAAAGCTAAGTATGAATGCCGCAATTGTATGGTAACGATTCAAATTTAAGAGGGTTTAGCTACATGTCATGGAATGCAATTCAATAGTTATGTGGACTTTTGGTTAAACTATGTGTATTATATATGGGTGGATTTCCTTTAATATAACGATGCAGGGTATCAATATTTATTTAGTGCTACATTTATTTCCGAAGGTAATAGGAGTAATTTAAACATGAAACACTTCTACAGGGTTGAAAACATTTTACGAATGCACATGAAATATAATATGTAATTATATTTAAATTACCGGTATAATATGCAAACGTTTCTAGTTCTCTAAAAATAAAGTAATGTTCTAAACTTTTTGATAATATAGCCTTTCACAAACCGATTAGTGACTTATGCATATAGGTTTTTAGACCAATTTTCATTATTGAAATTGTATACACTTTTTCATGACTTTTGGTAACAATGTATTCAAATTTTTCACTAATATTTTTTTGGCAAAAAGTAAAGTAAAACTTTCAAAAATAAAAAAACGTTAACTTCCCAGACAAGCTTTGATGAACAGTAATACAGCATACTAAATTTTTCTTTAATATATTAATAATTCAGCTTTGTTAATAGGAATTTCAATTTTATATCTAATGTTGGTGCTCTCCTAATATGTCTTCCAGAAGAACAAGAACAACCATAAATTGGCAGACATGATTTTTCAAATATTTTAAATTCCCTTCTGAAAATCATGTATGTGAACCTTGACACGATTTTAAAGTAAAGGACAATTTTTTCTAGAATCGGTTGTTGTTTTACATTGAGATCAGATCATAATTCTTTTGGAGCTGATCAGTTTGTAAAACCCTACAATTGTAAAAACAAAACTCTTCCCATATTGTTAATTAAATAAAAATAATTAATAAAGTATAAAAATAATAATTTGGGAAATGTTCTGAAAATAATTGGACTCCGCATAAAAATGCTGAATCACCTTTTAAAACAAAATCCTCAACTAATTCAATATATGTACACTTCTGAAAAATTAAAGGCGCACCTTTTAGTGGACAGGATTACTTTAATAACATGCTAAAAGAATAAATTTCTTTTTTAAGATGGCTGTTAGCTATCTACTAGTCAGCCAATCTATGAATAACTGAATCATTCAATACGAAGTATCTTGAATTTGGTGTTGGTTTTAGTGTGTTTTGTGTAATGATTGGAAACGAGGAGCGACAAACTACGAATACGAAAATCATAATGTAAGCAAAGCAACATGAATACCAAATTATATACAAAACTAACAGAGTACAGAAAGTAAAACTCATAATTAGTGTTGCATTCACAAAATAGCAAGAGTTATTAAACAGTATAAAGTGTTAAGTTCAGTTGCAGTAAATTGTATTTTTCCTACTAAGAGCTTAAGTAGGCGCCAACTCACCTATCGAACAATGACGGTTTCTCCTTCTTCACATAATTGCTAGGTACATAACCTGACAGATTGCGATTATTTTGCACACGCCACCAATGTTTTGAATCGTCTAGCAGTAAGTAGCGTTCATTTTTTCGCAAATCTAATTCTTGCGCTCCTTGCGCCGCATAATCGTATTTGGCTACAACGTAGCAAACGTCTTCTTGTGATTTGCCTGTGAAATACCAAAGAGAAATATCAAAAGTAATTTGCATTCAATAAACAATTACAACCGACTAAAAGCAGCAACACACATACATACATAGGGGCTAATGCTCGGCTTTGTCCGGCGGTTCGACTTAACACAAAAATCGGTAAAAATTGTTTTTGTTTTACTCATACTTATTCTTGCAAAGATTTTTTTCGAAACAACGTTTTTGCAACATATGTATTTAGTTGAATTATGCCACAGCATTATTCATCAAGTACTGTTACATTTATGCAATTATTTTTGTATGAATGTATGTATGCGGTCTACTTTTTGTTTAGTACCAACCGTGTTTCATGTTGCCCGCCATTGATTGTTGACCGCAACTGGAGTTACCGCTGCTGCTGCCGCCGCTGTAATCGCCTGCGTATCCGGCGATATTGGACGCTGCCGTCACTTGACCGAAGGTCACGCTCTTGTGCTGTGCACTACAACTGGATGCGGTCGACAGGGTGCGTTGGTGTTGCTGCTGCTGCTGCGACTGTGAGCGTGGTTGATATGAGGCGGTCACTGCAATTGCTGTTGCGTGTTGTTGTGGTATATGCCGATGTTGATGTGCTGGCGAACCCGGTGTTGCTGGATATGGCTGGGGTGGATATTGCTGGTGGTAGTGGGCACCGACTAAGCCACCACCACTACTATTGCCTATCAGTACGTGTGGTTGTTGATGTGATTGCTGGTGATTATGATTATGATGGTGTAATTGATGTTGATGTTGTTGTTGATTTATCGGTACGTTACTCGCCGTTGAGGAATCGGGGATATTGCGAGCAAATCGTTGGGGATATTCCAACATTCCAGTACTCCTCTAAGCGCGGAGGAGGCGTCGTCCTACGGGTTCTCACTAGATTTATAGATGATGCTAATCACAACGGCGGCAATTTGGCTCCTGAGTATAAGTGAAAATAGTTTCAATGTTGCCCTCGGTTAGTCTGACTCGTTGCCAATTGAGTTCATTCATTGCTATAACAACAACAACAACGAATAGACGACAGTTGGCGATGTGTATGATGTGTGTGAACCGAAATTGATGTGCATACGAGTTGAGTTGGTTGATGTGATCAATCAAGAAATGCAGAAAGAAAACAAATAAAGAAAGAGAAAAGGCCAACAAATTATAATTAATGCATTCACTAGCAGTTAATAAGCAAATAGAATAACAATTATATATAATGATAGCAAATGCAAAAAAAAATATATTTCGCAACAAATTCAAAATATGTTGGTGTGCTGCAAAATTATGTAGTATGTGTATGTATTGTACACCTATGTAACATAATGTATGTATTTAAATAAAAGGCAAATAAATTCAAATTTTCAATGGTATATGTGCGAACCTAAATGCGTTACGGTCTTAATAAATCCTCACAGAGTACAACACTACTGCTATCAGAGTGATTACCTCATATCACACACATACAAAACTACGATACTTCAACGGATGCAATATTTGTGTTGTGAATAAGATGTTTATACGGAGTCATAATATACTTTTATTACTTTGAATCATAACATATACTTTTTTCCAAAACCGTCACTGCAGAGCTCCCATTTATGATTTTCCATTTACTGAGAGTATATAACTTAAAATATGCATTGTATGTGTGTATGTATGTGAGTGATAATCGAGTAGTAGAAAAATTATATGACTACACATATTTTTAGAAGCTATAATGATAAAATTATATAGATTTGATATCATTTGAAAAATATAATTTTGCTCATATTGTCTATTATTAATATCATATTATATCATATCATATGTTTACTTAATTAATACGACATTCACCCCATGTTTAAATTTAATTTAAATTATTTCTTTAGAACTTGTCGTTCTCGCTTCCATACCATATGATATTAAAATCCTAATCCGTTTAGTGTGCAAGTTTACTCTTTCACAAACGGCCCCGAACAATTATTAAAATTTCGATGCAAAACCAGAGAACAAGCAAATAAATTGAGAGATACCAAACCGTTATTTGGTACAACGAATTGCATCAGAGGGGGGAAAAAATTGAATAAGTGGGCATAGTATCGCCCTAAAAGGTTTTATATAGATTTCTTACAAAACATCAGATTTACTTAGGACGTTTTTTCGACTCAACCAAAGTGAATACATAACATTATCCGTTCAACGCTAACCAAGCCTACTTTTCATATAACGCAATTTACAATTCAAGCACGAATAAATATATCAAAATAAAGCTTTGCACAAATTGTATCTTTAAAGTATACCATACGAGACTAAAAATTTCCAAAATCGAACAATAACTTTTCAAGCCCCCAGATACCATATGTCTGGACGACAGTGACTAAAATGACTTTCTTAAAATATTGGTCAATCCGTGGGATGTACTTATATTATCAAAGCTCCGAAGGAATATTTTCCTAATATTAATATACACTTGTGTCAAAAATGTATAAAATCCGGTCAATATTTCCCTTATCCCCCATACACTACATTTAAAGAATTTCGAACAAATTTTTTTTAAAATAATACGAATAAAATTGGTCTATATACCAACATCAACATACTACGTAGAAGTCATATAAAGTTGTGTGCAATTAATAGTTGAATGTATTAATAATGGAATGGAAATTAGGAATACACTCTTAAGAAATCGCTAATGATAAAAGCTAAGTTGAATCACACACAATGTTCATGTATGTATTAGAAAAGCGAGCATTTTAGCGAAAAATTTCTCGAATCGAAAAAAATCTATTTGCTATTTACCTATTTTTATACAAAGCGCACATACATATGTATTTACTTTCGTTTTATCAAAACTGATTAACATTTTTTAAACGCTTATCATTTATTCCGTGCGAAAATAGTAATAGAAATGCATATATGTATATTAGGGTGTCCATTATTTCCCGAAGTCGAAGTTTCAGCTTTTGTCCAGTTTTCAAACCATTTTACTTTGCCCAAATATTTTTAAAGCATTTCATTTGGCTTTTGCACATTTTTAGTACATTTCATGTATACTATTATCTGCGTATCACTTCGAAAGAATGTTTTATGGAAAAAATCAAAGAAAACGTTTCAATTTATTTTTAAGGCTGTGGGTTTAATTGCACAACGCAACATATCAAATAATTCCATATTATATAGATGGGAAAAGACATATACATACATATGTAATTTGGGCACGATTATATTTAAAATAAAGAGCTTGTTTACGTTGGATCTTTTTTATGGCATGAACTGAAGCTTCAAAGGGCATTTGCAAAAAAAAATCTACTTGGCAAATAACGGACACTTTAATATAAATAAGCACATGAATTACGTTTATCAGGCATGAGTAGTATGTAACAGGCCAAAAAGATAAAACTGAAGTTGAAACTAATAATAATAATTGTTGGTTACTCGTAATGGCATGTGCCTCCGCGATATGCCTCCACTGTAGTGGAGCCACGACAAGATTGAAAATGCAAACAAACGAAAACAAGTGAAAGTTGTAGTATCTGGGAGCAAAAACTACATTTACAACCATATGACGGCGACAGTAAGCAACAGTAACAAAAACAACAAATAACAATTACAACAAGAGTTGTTATAACAGTAATCAAAAAAGTTAAACACTTCGCTTGCCAATAGAAAAGGCAATTTAACCACAACGAACGAAACGACAGCCGATTCACTTTTTACTTTTGTTATCGAGAAAAAATCAAAATTTAAAAGACATAAATTAATTTTACGATGGCGACAAAAAATGTGAAGACTATAATCACGTATGGTACGTAGGCGAGCTGACTTTAATTGTAAGCTCTGTCTTGAACCGATTTGTACTGTGTAGAGCAATTAGCTGTAAAAGTTAACATTCAAACTCGGAAGCTTATCGAAATTTTGACGGGTGCATAACCTAACTCAAATATTTAGTTTGAACTCATTAAATGCATACATATATGCACTTATGTATATAAATTTAAAGCCCTCTACAATTGCATTCTTCAACCTGCATACACATACATACATTACATGTTTTTCCACTATCTCAAAAAAAAACTTCGTCATGCAATTCGACACACTTGCTGTTGTTTGTTCTTGAAGAGAGAGACATCCATTGTGCGCCGTTGAACGAAGTTGCTATTGCTTATCAGACTCCGCTATGGGTCAGAGGAAAGTATTTATAGCGCATGAAAGGAAAATTAACAACGAAACCTATACTATATATGCAACTTCATCCTCTGTTTGTCAAACATAAAATAAAATTGGAACATTCATGGTCGGTTAAAATCACTACGCTCCAGTAATATGGGAGTTTTAGATCATTTCAATACTTGGCCACTTTATTTTTAATATTATTATTGGTCTACAACTTTGCTTCCGCCGTTTTCCAATAGATGTCTCTAGGGTCAAGCACTGGTCGATTAAATCGATTAAATCGTTTCATATCGATCTTGAACATTTGCGGGAAATTTTGTTTTTCTTTTTTAATCCAAGAAAAGTGCGGCTGACGACCCGTCCACGCTTTACTGAGGCTGACACATACATAGATAATACTATTACTCTACTACTACCATCTATATGATTTCTATTAGGTATTAAAAAAATATAGAATTTTTGTAAAGCAACTTGTGTTTGCTTACAAAAAAATGGATCAGAAAGCATTTCTTGTGTTAATTAAGCATTGGTTTTTTACTCTTTTGGACCGTTTTTTACAATAAAGCCTTAAATTTACAAAAAAAAAACAAGTAAGGAAGGGATAAGTTCGGGTGTCACCGAACATTTTATACTCTCGCATGATAAAGTGATAATCGAAATTTCATTATCCGTCATTTACATTTTTTTTTATTTTGCTGTAAAATCAATTAGATTAGATCAATTTGTGTACTTTATTTTAACTGTATTGAGGACTATGTAAAAAAACAAAAACAATCGTTTTTCGAAGTTAATGCACATTTATTTCTAACATGAATAAGGTTATACAGGTTTGACTTAGAAGTAATAAGTATTATATATTTTAATAATTAAATGTTATATTTTTAGATTCTAAAGATATGGTTTTACAAATAGCAAAACGTATCCTACGAGAGTATAAAATTGATGCCCTCTGAATTACATGAAAATATCTGAGAGATTTACCGATATTTTCGGTGAAAAATTAGGTTAGGTTAGGTTAGGCACTGAGTTCTTCGTGTTCGATATCAGGGACCTTGAAAAGTTATAGTCCGATCACGACAATTTTTCCACAAGGGATACCTCAGCTCAAATACCGTATTTGTGTAAAGTTTTATTCCGCTATCATCATTGGTTCCTAATGTATATATTATACAGAGAAGGCATCAGATGAAATTCAAAACAGCGTTATATTGGAAGAAGGCGTGGTTGTGAACCGATTTCACCCATATTTCGTACATGTCATCAGGGTGTTAAGAAAATATTACATACCGAATTTCATTGAAATCGGTCGAGTAGTTCCTGAGATATGGTTTTTGGTCCATAAGTGGGCGACGCCACGCCCATTTTCAATTTAAAAAAAAGCATGGGTGCAGCTTCCTTCTGCCATTTCTTCCGTAAAATTTAGTGTTTCTGACGTTTTTTGTTAGTCGGTTGACGCACTTTTGGTGATTTTCAACATAACCTTTGTATGGGAGGTGGGTGTGGTTATTATCCGATTTCTTCCATTTTTGAACTGTATATGTAAATGCCTGAAGGAAACGTTTCTGTAGAGTTTGGTTGACATAGCTATAGTAGTTTCCGAGATATGTACAAAAAACTTTTTAGGGAGCGGGGTCACGCCCACTTTTCCAAAAAAATTACCTCAAAATATGCCCCTTCCTAATGCAATCCTTTGTACCAAATTTCACTTTAATATCTTTATTTATGGCTTAGTTATGACACTTTATAGGTTTTCGGTTTCCGCCATTTTGTGGGCGTGGCAGTGGGCCGATTTTGCCCATCTTCGAACTTAACCTTCTTATGGAGCCAAGAAATACGTGTTCCAAGTTTCATCATGATATCTCAATTTTTACTCAAGTTACAGCTTGCACGGACGGACGGACAGACGGACGGACGGACGGACAGACAGACATCCGGATTTCAACTCTACTCGTCACCCTGATCACTTTGGTATATATAACCCTATATCTGACTCATTTAGTTTTAGGACTTACAAACAACCGTTATGTGAACAAAACTATAATACTTTCTTTAGCAACTTTGTTGCGAGAGTATAAAAAAAAAACGGCGGAAGCAAAGTAGACCTAATAATAGCACTATTATGAAGTATTATAATTATGCTCGAATAATTACTTTAGTTTAAACATATTTCAACCGGAATAATTATATTCGACGGTTAATATGTAAGAAATCTTAAATTAAAGTTAAGTGAGTGTGCATCATAGCGTGATAGGATGTGTTGCTAAGGCTTAAGGCAATTGGTTCATGCCTTAAACCAGTCTCCTAATATGATAGCTCCCGTTCGTTTTTTGTGAATTTTATGTCGTATATATAGGATAGAATATTAGTTAATACCAAAATGGATGATCGGTCATTATATGGAGAGTTTACTGATATATTCTGTTTGGTGGGATATAATATAAATCATCAAAGTGTTTTTCTTTGTACTAAAAATACTTCTCAGACAGTTTTGTGATTGCTTGACTTAGTATTGTTTTGGCACCCCTCATAGATGGGCTAAAATACGCCATATTTTACAGTTTCCTTGAATAAAGGACCATTAAAAACACACATCGATAGTGTCCCACCAAAAGCTTAGGGAGCTTGGTTGGGAGATTCTTATGCATCACCTTACAAGTATATTCTAGACATGTCAACAAGTGATTACTACCGGTTTCCATCTATGACGAAAGGTTTTGCTGATGAAAAATGTTTGTCCTAGAAATAAGAAAATGATAATAATTTATCGTCCTAAATCAATATATTCTAACTATGCTAAATAAATCTTTCAATTTAACACAAAAACAATGGATTTATTTCTACTAGATCCTGCATACGGAAATTCCGAGACCGTGTTCTGTTTAATACATATTTGAAATCATACAATTCGCAATCATTATATTTTTACTACCTTTCATATTTGATTCCATTCGTATAGAGTACTTCTTCACTGATTTTATTATTCTTCTTCGAACCACTTCCTTGGTATACTTTTACCGTGCGATTCTGTACTGTGATACAGTCTCAAGTCTCTAAATTTGAGATTTTAAGTTAGAGACAATTTTTGACTTGAGACGATTTTGCTATTCTGTAAGTGACAGTCACAAAATCTATTACATTTCACTTTTCAGTTATGTTTTTACACTTGAATGAAAATAAATATGTCGATAACAAATATTAAATTTTCTATAACATAGTCAAAAAACATAATTACCAATAAAAATTAAATTATATGTTGACTTTGTTTCATAATATTTACGAAATTTATGTAAAATTTATTTATTTTTAACTTTTTGTGTTTGAGTTGCTTACAAAATATGAAAAAACGACAATCGATTAATATCTATGATGATCTCTATTCAGTATATTCAAAATGGCAGACAAGAGCTCTTTTTAGTTTTGTGACCTGCTAACTACCAGGTCTCAAATTTGAGGCAATATTTTGAGACTAACAGTAGAGACTGTTTAGTGAATAGTAACTAGTCACAAATTGAGATTTTACCTCAAAATGTCTCAAATAGAGACTAGAGACTAGTTACAGAATCCCGCTATTAATTTATAGATGATTGTTTCTTTCAGCGGGTATTTCACAAAAATTATGAAAGTATGGCATATCTACAAGATTTTATAAATAACGTCAATATCCATCGTTATGTTTGAATTTAGGGATTCCCTGAGGTATCGTAATTACTATCCCAATCAGATTGATCTGATTACTGTAACATTTTTAGAAATTCCGTCTGAAGATTTTCCCTCTCATGAGTTGTTAAAAAACTAATTTTAATGAGAATATTCCGATACTCACTCGTAAATACGTGCAAGACTCATCTATTATTTAGGAATTATTATTTTTTTCTGTCATTTGTTGGGTTTATAACAATATTCGTGTTTTTGAAAATTTAATCGTATATTTAAGAAAAATATTTAAAATAGTATTCACAGTATTGCCCATCTGAGGCTGTAACGTTTTCCCATCTTTCCGACAACTTGGGCATTCATCCCAAAATAACTGTCTGCTTGGTTTTTCATATTCTGTTCTAATGTGAACCGTATTCCAGAGAGGTCGTTCTGCATCGACCGAAACAAATAATAGTCAGAAGGAGATGGGTGACAAAAACTTCACTTCAATCGTTCTCATTTTATGGCGTTCTAAATTAATGGTTTTGCACGGTTTTAGAAGCTAATAATACCGCATTCTCTTTTGCTTCCACCATACCTTGGCATAAGTAAATCATAAATATTCAGCTTTGCCGTTGGTTTGGTTTCATGTTTAATCTTTTGCATTTAGGGTTATCCTCGGATCCATTTATTGTTGAAGGTTTTGTAGCCTCCAAGCCTTATCATCAAACTTCTTTGCACGTCTAGAATGTTCTTCATCTTCCAAGCCAAAATCACTACTTGTAAATGGGCGGTTTTCAAACTGAGATTATTTTTATATAAAATCATTGTAATAATATGAAATAATGTACTATAAATATTTGGTTATAGCACTTTAAAAAAACAACCCCACAAATTATGTGACATTTGCTTTTTTTAATTTTAAGTAACATTTTAGGAAAATAATTTTCAAACTAACGACTTACAACTCAATATTCTTAAACATAAATAGTCATAACCAACCATAAAAAATGGCTTAACACAGCGTGGAATTAAGTCGAACTTATAACCGGAAAAAAACCGCAAAGAACTTAAATATATATATGTAAATAAATTATGATTTTCAGACACTAAAGTCACATTACTTAAAAAGCAAATAAAAATAATAAGAAATCTTTTTTATAGCCTTAAAAAGTCGGTCTTCAAGGAAACTCCTATACACCCACGACCTCAAATGAACTCGAGAAGAACGAATGGTTAAACATATCTCTCATTTACATGAATAGAGTCATAGCTCAAAACACACGGTTTTTTAGTTGTGTGTGCAGAAATGTGCGCAATGTCATTGTACAAATTATGTAAAAATTGCATTCTGATGCCGTGAAAAGTAAACTGTCGAGAAAAGCATGCGACGTTATTCCACTTGTTATGTCTTACTTTTAACCACAGATAACGTCATAATTCAAAGTGGAAAACTTTTATGCCTAAGGAAAAGCTGTAGTGCAGACTTTTTAACCACATATTGTCAGCACTTTATATTTGTTAAAAAGATACAGTTGAAAACTTTATACCGCTTCTTAAAATCGACTGTTTTGAGTTATTACACTATTCATGTAAATGAGCGATATGTCTTTTACAATTCGGTAAACTCGAATACTTAGCAGAGTAAGCTGAGCAATTCAGAAATTTTATTAATCCATTGTGCTGCTTGAATTTACTATATAGTGTTGGCTATGAAAACCACAAGTTTATAATAGAAATATTTATGTAGCTATGAATGTACAAAAGCCAATGAATCATAAGCACTTCGGCTTAAATGATCTACTTAATATATACATACATATGTATGTATAAAATATATATGTACATATGTTTGCAAATTACTTGTGCGAAGTCAAGAAAGATCGGGAGCGGAGAGAGTGAACGAAAACATAAATGCAACTGGTTTATTTCGATTGTGTCAGCAAATCATTCATTGATTTACATTAATACGTAACAATTATTTGGTTGACTCCATTTGTCTACAGTGCGTCCACGCAAAATTTGTGTACAATATGTATGTATGTAAATATATTGGCGCCTTGAAAAGAAAAAATAATTAAAGGTGAAGGTCGCGATCAGAACTGATAAACAAATATAAATATGCTTATGTAAGTAATATGTTGATATTGGTGAATAATATAGAAAGAAATGCTTTTGTGCGTTTAAATTCTTGCGTGAGGAGCTTTTTATTTCAAATAAAGCAAATATTTAATAAATATATTTAATAATATATTTACACATTCGAAAACTTGGCGGGAATAAATGAAGATTGCCTTTTATATCTCGGAATTAGCGAACAAAAACAAAGATTAATCATCGAAGACCGCTTTATAGTTCTTCGAAAATGTATCCATTAAGATAATGTTTTATTTTATATACAGGAATAAAAAGAAGCTGTTCGTTGCCAAGTCAGGACTATACGGGAGATAACTCATCAAATATATGTTTTGAGTGCTCCAAAATGTTGTTGTTTCAAGCGATGGGTGAAAGCTCGCATTGTCATCGCAAAGAGAGATCCGTCTTCGGCGGTTGGTTTTCCTGATTTCTCAAAATACAAATGGAAAGCAAATAGTTCTGTACCATTTACAATTCATTATTACTTGTCTTGCGGTGTTGTAGTGGTATGGTTGTGACATTTCCAGTATTTCCAAATTCACATGCAACCATTTGGTTGGAAGTGTTACGAGCGCGTACCACTTTTGTTGGATTGGCTGCATCTGGAAACACCCATACAGTCGACTGCTGTTTACTTTCGGGCTCATATACACATATCCCCGATTTATCATCTGTCACAATGTCCTAGTCGTTTTTCGGAGCAGCGTTGCAAATTCATTGTTCACTGTTGCTGAGTTAATCCACGTCGAAAGTTGTAGAAAATAATCGCTCGAAAATTTTCACGATTTAATTCCAGTTGTATGTCAAAACGTTCTGAGTAGGTCTAACTTCAAAAATATTAAACTTTACGATGAAGTTGTGAGATATCGGATTTTAACATTAGGTTTCCAAGTCCCGAAATGTAAAATACAAACGCGTAAAGACCGGTTTATTCTTCAATTTTGGCCATAATAGCAGCATATGCTCAAATCAGGAAAGTTTCAACATATATTGGGAAAATATAACATCCGCTTTAAAAAGTAACATATAACTAAATTTTCGAAAACGTAAACATGGAAAGATTATCACTGAAACAAATATATTTATGTAGCCTATTTAGAGGACCTTGAAATTTCCAAAATCATACATGATAGTTTCTGTCTTAGGAACTAGCAATATAATTTTGTGTGCCCTCATAGTGCTTGTCGCAGGGGTAACGAAGTGTTAACCTAATGCTACCTCCCTCCGTTTTGGTTTATAAAACTCGATTAACACGTTTCACTCGGACAAAATCGGAATTAAGCTTATAAGAGCCCTGTTTCATAGCATTTATTATGGCTGTTAAGGGTTACAGAAGTCAGGAATCCAAGAAATCTAAATTGAGTCACAACACAAAGCAAATGGACCTTCATATCGAGCGATAAGATAATAAGGAAAAGTGGGTAAGCTAAGAAAAGATAAAGGTAAGTGGCCTACTATACCGGTCAAGGGAAGTACTCGTATATACATACTATATATACAGGCTCACCGCCACAATAATGAATCATTTGTCTTTGGGAGAGCATTCATCAAAGCACAACAGTTCGCACCGTATCTGTTAACGTATAGAGAATAACGAATCATTTTTTACCCTGCTACAATGCATACGAAACAGTTGGAAAAATCAAGAGATTAGAATGAAATAAAAAAGGATTAAACTAAAAAGTCCAAAAATTATGGTTCGTGTTTGCCTCAGTATTATGTATATATGGCCCGAAGTAGATCTTTTAACATTTAATTCTTATATATTTCGAATTAAAATATATAATACCCTCTACATATAAAACAGTTTCCATACAAGAACTTGAACAATCAGTTTTTATGGCAGCTACATATAGTACAACTATCTGTGCTATAATGGTTCAAGGGTTTCCTTCGACAACAATTCATGCCAAATTTCGTGAAAACACCTCGAAAAATAAATAAGTTGCCCATACAATAACTTGATTTTGATTGTTTAGTTTATGTGAAAGCTATATGCTATAGTGATCCGATATCGGCGATTCCGGCAGACTCCTAGCTTCTTGGGAAGAAAAGGATGTGTACAAAATTCAAATTGATATTTCATCTACAGATGGACTAGTTCGCGTATATACAGACTCAGCTCGTCATGCTGATCATTCTTCTATAAATTTTATAAAGTCTCCCACGTTTCTTTCTGGGTGTTACAAACATTGTTGTATACCCAACATACCATATTCAGAATATAAGGAATTAAATCACAGTCAAAAAAACGTAATATTACATTATAGTGTAAATATCGGTATCACAATTACAGCGATAATAAATGGTACGACAATTTTGACTAATCCTCCCGATTACAGTTTTACAATAGTTTCTCAATTTTTTATTGCCAAGTTATGCCACCAATGCTTTTGCCATACATTTCAAATAGCTATATTTCAATTTGCTATTTATGAGTATTTAGAAAAGTCGCATCCGTATTCTAAATTTTGAGCTTTCTTAATTTGGTATACGAATACAACTATTTGAAGAATACCATCTTAGTTTTGGTTTCTGAAAAAAGTTATTTCTATAAAATCCGCTAGTGATTTAGTTAAACTCTCATATATTTATGTGTTAGGCAGATACTGTCTTACAAATCTAGTGTCTTCACAATTTTTAACTTTTATAACAAAAATGCCAAAAAGATTATTAAAAAACAGTTTTGCTTCAGATAATTTATTTTTTACCTTTTTCCGCAAATACTCTTTTGTTCAAGTAGTTAGAGATGAGTATAAAGAATGCTTTTTAGTGAAATTTGTATATTCGTGTAGATAAATATACAATTGACCACATATTTTCCGTTTAATAATAGAAATAACTTTAATAACTTCACTTCTTTTCAATGAACATTTCAACACCGCCCCTCTAATACAAGTGTTATTTTTAAATGTCATCCTGATTTACTTTGGAATGTTCCACGTCCGCAATTGAAATAAATGCAATGTGTAAAGTATAGCGAAAATTCAAAAGGGTTGATTAGCTATCTACATACATATGTGCGCTTAGACAAGCTTTACATGGAAAATCACGCGGAGTGCGGAGTTCTTCTCCCCTACATATTATTTGGAACTTAAATGAACGGAATAAAGATCCAATTTGATGATGGGACATGTTACATGTAATTTTTTGTTTCTTTGCACGGTGCATTTCCCAAATGGTATTAATAGAACAATAAATCATTGCAATATCTTTAACATTCCAGTAATGCAATATCTTTAATATTCCTTTTCATTACTTTCTTGGCTGCATTAGCGATCGGTTTCAAAAGAATGAGTCTAATCATTGATTCCCCATACTGTTTCATAACCATCGATACGGATAGAACAAGTTGTATTCAGGTTACACAAGTATCTGCGTTAGTCCCCATTGCTTAGTTAGAAGTTAAGGGATCGTCTCAGTGTGACCCTCCGAGAAATCACTGATTTTCGCGATTTTTTTAATATTGAAATTAACTAATCGGTCCGATTTTTTTTTTTAATAAATACATTCATGACGAATACAAACTTTTTTTTCATGTTTATTTATTGAGTGTTAAATAAATTGTTGAAATGACACGTAAAAAAATGATTGCGGCCGCAACTTTGATCTAAAGCAAAAATTTCAAAAAGATTATTAATCCCTTGGAAAGTCATTATCGCGCTGTGGACGCTTTTTTTTTGAAATTTTACAAAATGGCGGCGGTTTGAAGAAAAAGTATCGATTTGGCCCTGTTTTCGACAGTTTCTCGTAGAAAACATATTAAACATTAAAAAAAAACTTCCATTGCGCAATAGAGAAACACGTTAAAAATGTTCTCTCCAAAGTGGAACAAGAAATTTTCAAAACTCTTCCTTTGATAGTGGAAACCGTTTTGAAAAAGATCATTCTGGATAAACGTGTTTAAAAATTGGAGTCGCTGCCTTCCCCACTCCGTTCCCTTTCTACAAGAAACGCTGGAGTGACCAGAATAATTAGAATTTCAATTTCAAAATTTGAGAGAATCTTTATTACAATGTACACTATCCGATAATGCAAAATGATTTTTCGTCAATTTCACACTAAGACGATGCCTTAAATATAATGATTAATTTTGTATTTGGCGCTGGGAATAATCTCTTATTACTAGTACTTTTAGCATTATTTCTCATCCGAAATTTTTGCCGCAGTTCCTACAGAACATCCAAAATTTTGAACGCCTTTTATTTCTTTAAAAGATGATGCACGCAACGAGCGCCACCAAAAGAGAACTTAGCTGATTGCAGCACTTTACGGATGTAAAATTAATGTACAAATGAAATATAAAATCAAACAATATCTCTAACCCATGCGGCCGACTGCAGTGTTAAGGAAGTTAATTTGGTTACACAGTGCATAGAAAATGTAATGATGATAATATGTAAATACAAGCACTTGTACATTAAATGGATGGTGGCAGTTTATCATTTCCATACAAATGAAATATCGAGAGTTTATACGGTGTTAAACATAAAAATCATATTTAAAAATAACTGTTTTGTACATATGGGCCATTTCATCAATTGGCGACATGGTTTTGTACCCGTGGTTCTCCGATTTCGACCAAACTTTAGAATATCATAATAAGGACCAAAATAAGAATATCTGTTAACTTTTTAGTGGTCAAAGTTGCTCCATCGTTTTTTGGCTAGCAATTCAAATTGAGATCAAACAAAAAAATGACTATTTCTTTTATTTTTTAACAACCTCAAAATTGAGTGAAAAAAATTTGAGTTATCCAATTTTATGTAAAACAATCTCAGCTTTCTGATAAAAATATTTTCAAAATCCAAAAAAATGCAAAGTTGTCGCTATACGGCGCATATTTTTATGAATGAAGACACTGATTTCTTCATTAATTCAATTCTAAGAATACAATTCACAGATTTACCTCCTTCACACAACCTTCTAAGCGAACAAACTGCGCCGTATAGCAACAACTTTGCAATTTTTTTGCTGTTCATGGGATTAGAGTCCCATATTTTTGAACACTGATTCTTATGTAAAATTGGACGAAGTATCGAATGGAAAAGTCAATTTAGAAAAAAAGTTGATGGAAAAGCACAAAAAACAGATTTTTTGAAAAAAACGTTTTTTTTTTTTGGCACCATGCGACTTCCTCCTTTTCGGAAAAATGCATTTGCACATGAAAGGAAAGCGTTATACAGACGTCGAGGCCGTTCGAAAGGCTTGCACCGGTATACTGGCGGCCATACCGGCCAACGAGCTAAAACACTCGTTCGACATGCTTTTAGACCGTGCAAAAAGCTGTACTGAAGCAGAAGGAGACTATTTTGAATAAAATAAATTGGTTTTGCCGAAAAACCCAGTTGTTCTGTTTTTCTTTTAAGTCCTGTTTACTTTGGAAAGCACCTTGTACATACATACTTTATAGGGTAACCGACGTTTCTGGGTGTTACAAACTTCGTGGGTGACGTAATATACCTTATTCAGGGTACAAAGATTATAACTTTTTTAACTTTAATTGATTTATTTTTAAAAGTTTAAGTGATTCTAAAATGCGTGAATATTCGTGACAACTCTTTTAAATATTTTAATTAGGTTGTTTTTACATTGTTCTTAAGAAGCCGCCAATTATAACTTAGTTTAAAGTAAGAGGATTTTAAGGAAAAAGAAATTAATAACTTCATAAAGTGCAGTCAACCCGTAGAATTTGTTTTCCTTTTTGAAAAATATGTTTTAATTTCAACGTAAGTACACCTACTTTTTGGAATATAAAATATAAAATTTAACATAACGCAAAAAGTATATATGATTTAGAAATTGCTTGTATTTAGGTATAAACAAATACATAAGTAGCTTACACAGCCCAACAGCGTTTATGGGAGCCAAAGTCGGTACCCAGCAAATCTCAAAATCAAAACATACTTCACCAATTAAGTGTTTTAAACTGGGACTTAGGCGCGCTCGTTAATCTAGCAAATTTTTGGTGCCCATGCACACTACTCTTTACATTTTTCGATTGTTTTTTAGAATGCTAGAAATAGTGGATGTCAATCAATAACTTTGGAGCACATGCGCCAGCTAGGAAATCGCACTGACAACAAACAGCAGCAAGAAAACGACAAAAGCAATATAGCACCTTCTTAATTGCATGCACTATATACATGCTGCACATCATAAGTAAATAGTTATGTGCATATGTTTGTATAGAGTAAATAAACGAATGCTGACAAGCATTGCTGCCGTTACTTAATTTATTTTTGCCACAGTAGCTCCTCATTTGGCGCTTCACCGACTGCACTTTATGGCCAATGAACTTCACTTTGAGGTTGATATTCATAGCACTTGCTTCCATGTAAATAATGACATGCACACATACATGTGTGTATTTGTAGATTTTTTCCTGCCTTTGTGTGAATATTATTCAAAGTGCTTGTTTCTAAGTTCTTGCATTGTTTGTATTTCGTTTTCGTCACTCTTTCGCTTTATGACCACACCATATCTTCATTAGACTGAAGTGAAGACCTTCAGGCCTTCAGCAAAAAGGCAACCACAGTCGTTGGCTTCTGGTACGTTACGGTAATATTTTCAGTATACAGTGTAGAGAAAATGTCGAATAACACAAAATCTGTGCCATGTTTCTGCTGAAGCAAAACGTGAATGGAAGACAACTACTTAAACTGTGGCTGGCACACCTTGAAAGAAAAAACTAAGCATAATTTCGAATGTACATCCAAGTTTACGAGGTAGAAAAGTTGTAAGACCAAATGTCAACCCACAGTACTGAAATGGAAGATAGCAACGCATTGTGGAACTAGCGCTAGCGAACACAGCACGTGAAGTTCGCTAAATTTAATTATAGGAAATAAAAGCATTTATTTTTTGCTGGCAGTATTTTTATTTGGCTGCATCGTTTTACAGAAAAATGGGAAAATCACGTAAATCAAATTCGGTGCTGAAGAAATGGTAACATTCCATCATGCTGCCCTAAAGAAAGTCTTCCGTATAGTAATTTACTCATAAATACTGATACACACACAAATAAACATTTGTGGTGTTCACACAGAGTTTGATAAACCATTAAACTATTTTTTCACTATTTTTAGGGTTTTGAACAGCTTCTCATAATATTGCCAAAAAAGTAGTAACCGTAGATAAAGAGCAAGATCGCAAAACCTTTCATATTAATTGTAAACAAAGTATTTAAGCAAAGAATCGATGAAACATTTAAAACAAGAATGATAGGGGTAAGTTCAGGTGTTACCGAAAATTCTATACTCTTGCAACTTGCAGGAATCAAAGTCGGCGAAATTCCTTCATTATTCGATGAAAACGTAAATAAATTAATTTTGACATCTTCTTGACTAACATTGAAGGCTATAAACTAAGACTTAGTTTTCTTGCTATATTTTATTTAGTTCGCATCAGCTAAAATTATATTACATGTACATATATATAATTGTGCTATTAACGCGACCGTTATATGGCGAGTGGGCGGGGTTATTATCCGATTTCATCCATTTTTATAATGTACCCGTGTACCAAGTTTGACTAAGATATCTCAATTTTTACTTTTTACAGTTTGCACAGACTGACCGATGGACGGACGGTCAACAGACAGTCACCCGGATTTCAAATCAACTCGCCGTTCTGATCATTATATATAAACATACATACATATGTATACAAAACTTTATAACTATCTTGAATAGTTTTAGTTGATAAAAACAGCCGTTAAGTAAACAAACCTATTATATTATACTAAGTAGCAACATGCTGCAAGATTATAAAAATTAATGCATTTATATTATTATCAAAAAACTATTATTAACAAAAGTCAATTTAAAGTCATTTTATTTTTGGTTAAATAATACATACACTGTGAATATTATTATTTTTGTTTTTGCATATTTCGATAGTGGGTGCTTTTAAGAATAACATACTACAATTTTAAAAGAATATTTCGAATACATTTTTTTAAGTTATGGCCTTCTAAATTATAACCAACAAAATTCAACGTAGCCAGTCAGTTTACTTTAAAATTACTTTTTTTAAATTCCACTTTAAAGTTTTTTAATTTATAAACAACAAAAACATGCATTTTTTCGACAATAATACAATTTGTTTCAACGTCTGGCATTTCCTTAAATTAATTTAATTTTTTTTAAACAATCGTGGATCATTACAGTAGTGAAAAACATATTTTTAGTAAAGTTGAAAATAGCGAAGAACTCGATATAAACTATTTATTTTATTATTTATTTGTGTATATTAATTATTTGTGTATCAATGTTGTCAAAAAAGTCTTGCGGTATTTTTATTGAATTTTCAATTGTTCATAAAATTGGTTACAATAATGCGATTCAAGTCAAATATGCGCCGTTTTGTTCGATGACGCGTTCCCACCGAGATGCCAACTTCATAATGCCCCTTTCATAGAAGCTCGCTTCCCTATTGGCAAAAAACTCGGAAAGCCAATTTTCACAGGACTCTCTTGTGGCCAACTTCAGACTGCCAAGCGCCTTCGCCATGGACAGAAACAGGTGGTAATCACTTGGCGCGAGATCCGGACTATACAGTGGATGCAAAAGAACCTCCCATCCGAGCTCCCGGAGCTTCTGGCGCGTCACTAAAGATGTGTGGCCTGATGGAAGACAATTCGGCCTCTGTTGATCAAAGATGGCCTCTTCTGCATGAGTGCTGCCTTCAAGCGGTCCAGTTGTTGGCAGTACAGGTCCGAGTTGAGCGTTTGGCCATAGGGGAGCAGCTCATAGTGGATTATTCCCTGCCAATCCCACCAAACACACAAAAGAACCTTCCTGGCCGTCAATCCAGGCTTGGCCACCATCTGGGCCGCTTTACCGCTTTTCGACCACGACCGTTTGCCAGTCACTTCAAAAACGGGTCTATTTTGTTGCGATTCAGAAGCGATTCGCATGCGTCGATACGGTCAAAGATGTTTTTTTGCGTCAATTCGTGTGACACCCATACATCGAGCTTCTTAGTGACTCCAAGCTTCTTTAAATGGTTTATAATGGTTTGATTACTCATGCCCAGCTCTTGGCCGATGCTACGGCTGCTACTATGCCGGTCTCTTTCGACCAATTCAGCGATTTTATCGCAATTTTCGACGACAGGCCTTCCGGAGCGTGGGGCATTTTCGACCACCTCTACACCAGAACGAAAACGTTGAAACCATCTTTGTGCGGTGGAAATGGAAACTGTATCGGGTCCATAAACTGCACAAATTTTATTGGTGGCTTGAGATGCATTTTTGCCTTTATCGTAGTAGTACTGTAAAATATGCCGTATTTTCTCTTTATTTTGCTCCATGTTGCGACGCTATAACTCACGAACAACTTAAAAGAAACGACAATCAATCAAACACGTGTTAGCGCGTAAAATGAGCCTTCCAAAAAGGTATAGCATCACCCGATGCGACGAATAAAACTAGAACTACGCGCTTTCAGCGCCAAATAGCGGAAATACCTCAAGACTTTTTTGACAACCTATTATATGCTTAACATTTATAAACATTTCTTACTCATTACTAATTAATTATTCCTAAACAATTTTAATAAAATTATGAAGCGTAAACTAGAAGCTAATAAGCCCCTAACTCCATGAATACTCTTGTTGTGTCTTTACAACACAAACAAACAGTACTTCCTTATCGAGTTATGAATTATTGGACAAACAAAATAATAAACGAAAGACACTTTTAAGAATGTTCCCAAACCCCAACATTTGCTTAAAAACTACTGCCTAGTATCTGAAATCCTCAAACTATTTTCGGACGTAAATATTTAAAATTGGAAAAGCAAATTTGCTGAACTCTGTTTCCTCTTATAATTATGGCAGTTTGCAGAGTATATATTCCGTGACAATGACAACAAGTCAGATGAGTTACGAAGTAAGAAGCACTAAAATTGATATCTGCAAGTATTCGTACATTTATAAATGTATGTACATATTCATATGTATAATACGCGTCCAACGTGGTATTACGAAATAATCCTTTGAAACCGAATGTCATCAGAGTGTTAACATCCACAGAAACAAAATTGTATGCGTTAATGTTGGCATACACCACTACACACATACAATATACATATGTATGATATATACTGACTCACGTTCGTAAAATTTGTAAATAATCGGCACATTTACATAGGTAGAGGTTCTCTATGCATGGACATTTGGTTTTTCTCGAAACGACATTTTTGACCGGCTTTGCTGCTGATTGCTTGTTGCCGAGCGCAAGGATATAGAACATATTCGTAATTTATATCTACGTTTATTACATTAGGGCGACCATTATTTTTAAAAGTATTATTAATATGAGTAAAAAAAAGTTTATTAAAAATAACTTTATGAAGAATATATAACCACAATAAAATAACTTTCATTAACAAAAATTGCTGGCTATAAATTAATCAACATCTGAAAACAAATGCTGATCTTATTTGAAATACAAGCTACATATGAAAAGATCATATATTTTCACTGGCATTCACCAAAATCAATTTGTTTGCTATTGTTAGAGATATAAAAAATTTCAAATAGTTCGGAAGAGAGTTGTTGAGAGAAATGTCCTTTGCTCGGATAACTCTTTTAGTGCCGATAATGACTTGTTAACGTGTAAACTTATGTTATCAAATATTATAATATCATTAGATTAGTAATTTTCAAGTTTAAATAGTTTTGGTTAATCAAAACTAAATATTTTATAATTAAAAAAATTATTAGCGCTATTAAGAATATTTTTTCTATTATAATATTTTTCATAACTTTTTTACGAAATCGACTAAAAATTTAAAGTAGGTTCTTTAACATTTTTAGGCAAGAACATATTTTTAATCTTAAGGATTAACTAGTTTAAGAATTTTTTAATTTTATTAAGCGGCTATGCCAGTGTGACACTTAAAAAAAAATATTTTTTATTTTTATATTTTATTTTTGATTTTTCGATAGCTTTTATTTTCAAAAATATCCTGTGAAATTGATAAGGTCCAATTTTTAATAGTTTTTGAACGGCACCGTTCTAAAGACCTCGCAGGAGGTGAAACTTTAAACGCGTTTTTCTTGAAACGACATTTTTCAAAACTGCTGAGATCATAACTCAACGAGAAATTGACTGATCAACTGAAATGAAAATGAGTATTCTTAACTATATTTACTATACAATGACCTACGATCATTTTGATCGGTTGAAAATTATCGATTTGGTATTAAAAAACGGCCATTTTTTTACCTAAAAAACGAAATTTCAGAACTACGCCATTTTGTTAATTTTTTATATTTTTTAATTTTTTATATTTTTTAAGTTTTTATATTTTTTAAAAATCGTTTAATAACCTTTTTGAATTATATTGTTTCAGCTACTTATTCGGCCGGAATCATGTCAGCACAAAACTCCGTTATTTTTCAATACTTTTGTAAAAAATAAATATTAAAATATAGCTGAAAAAATACATTATTAAATCCAAAGAACTTCGAAACATTCGATCAAGTGTTTTCTTTTAAAAAAAGTCATGAAAAGCCCCTAATTTTTTATGCGCTACGCTGGTGTAGCCCCTTAATGAATAGGTCTCGTATAGTTGAGTATGATTTCAAAGATTCAATTAGATAGCGATTATTGTTTTAAAATTTATATTCTTCAACTAATTCCTCTTTCGTGGAATACTGCCGGCCAGACTCGAAAACTTTGAGAACCAACACCTGATGAGTAAAGCGCACACTGAATTAAATTGACGTTTCGCATTTGCTCACAACATGGTAGTCGATTTTTGAGATCTAACTGTCAAAGTTACTCTCTTGTAAACATTTGAAATCAATTTATTGCTAGCTCCACTATTGTGGGCGGCCCCACGTGCCCCTTGCTAAAGCAATCCTCAGCAACATGTTGCCAGATTGTAATAAAAAATTATTAGCAGAATTGTAGTAATTGATCTATATATCTTACATTCGACTAGTGCAAAAATGCTTGAAAATTGGGACAATTAGTTGTTGATATATGAATCTCAGTAAAGAAATTATTTGTGCATAAATATTTTGTGTTTTAACTTTATTTCTCTAACTGTTCACTTGTTTTCATATATTCTGGTTATTCTTTACTGTTGATCGATTGATTCTTATTTTACTTGCAGAAGCTTTTGTGATTTTCTTTCAAATATAGTAGAAAATATTTGTATGTGCACGAGAGTATTTAGTACATATAATTAATACCTCTTATTCCAAAAGTACCTGCAAGTTAAATAATTTAAAAGAAAAATAAAAATCTAGTCAATAGTTTCAGGGCTGTAGTCAATTATGCCACTTGGAACTAGTCTTTAAGGAGGGACGAATGTTTAAAAAAATTTACTCGGTACTAATCCACCGTTGATTTGCAATTAGTAATTTCCGAAAAAATTCTTCAAAATATGGTACTAATGAGCGCCGTGGTAGAAAAACTAACCAAATAGATGCTTGATGCAAACATAAAATTAAACGCCTTGTACTTATTGAAGATGATAAATGAGTTGGTCGTAATTTGACGTAAGGCTGCATAACAAGAATGAGAATTTCTATGATACCACATCCAGACCTCATGCCGAAAATGCCATAATGCAACTCTTGCTAAAACATCTTTCAAATCCGCCAAAATTCCGCTTTTGTGGTGGTCTGAAAAAGTCCGTGTTTACACCTTATGTGGAGCCGCCACAAATTAAAAATGGCAATAAAGGGGGAATGCTTCAATCGGCACATAAAATCTAAATCTTTGGTTAAATCAATGCCTTTACGAGTCAACCATGTGAAAATTAATGAGGGGAATCATTATATTTATTAACAACCTTAATTCCTCAAAACATTTGAAGAAAATAACTAATTTTTTAACAAGCACAAATATAAATTTTAATTTTAAGTATACATTTACTTTTTAATTTCATTGAATCTGAGTTTATTTTTGCTATGAACAAAAATTTGAGAACAAACTTCATATTAAAAATATAATGGCTTGAGGTCGTGCACATATATTTTTTGGCTAAAGTATGTACATTAACATAATTTTAAAAATATTCTTTTTAATAATCAAATCTTATTCGAAAACATTACATAAAAATGAAAATATTTATTTTATATTTTTTTTGTCTTAGAAACTTTCGAAATATTGATGTATTTATTGAAAAACATGTCAAAAATTTAGCTAATAATAGGGTCTGCATAAAATATATCTACATAATTGTAATCTACACAGAGATGCTGAACATTAGTCAATGCATTAACTGGCATGAGAAGTACCAAAGGCCTTTGTCATAAAAGGCATGAGAAATAATGTCTATACCATACATATGCATATTTGTATACATACATATGAATAAGAGTAGTATGTAAACATTAATTTTAAGAAAGCGCCTTGACGGTGGTGTGTTGAGGGTATCACCTTACATTACCAGAAGTAAGGTGGTGTTTTTTTTTTTTGGGTATAGTATGGCAGGCATAGCCATGTACACTGCCGATTACCCCCTTTTGGAAATATATGGCAAAGGTTAAGTCATTGGTACAAAGGAAATGCAGGACAAATGAATTATCGTTTGTCACACCACCATCGATGTAAGACCATTTAGATGAAAATGTGTGCAGATGGAAGATTCATGGCAAACTTATATCATTTTATGGATATGATTTTATTTTACATAAAATTGTATGTATGAAAGTTTATAACTTTGCTATTATGCTAACACGAAATTAAGAAATATTAAAAAAAAAAGCGAAAACCATGCCCCACAAGCTCTGGTACACATCAGAACCTTAATACAAAATTTAATGTTGTTAATATACACTTTTTCTTTGAAATATTGGCACCTACCAATGTATCTAACCAAAATTTCCTAATTAAGTTTATATAATATTCAATAAAACACGCCCATTTTTTACTTTGAACATATGGATAAAAAACATAATGTTTATTAAATATCCTTTACACATATACATACATACATACATATATATGTATATACATATGTGTAAGGAATATTTAAAACTTTTTTAAAGGTAGAATGTGGGAAGACGCGAAAACAAGAGAGGTGAATATGGAAACTCCCATCCGAAGTCGGCAAAACATTGCTCTCATATGCAAAAGAGAAACTATTTAAGGGATGAAACAAATGTTAGTAATGTCAGAACAGTATAAAACATTAATTGTGTTTTCCTATTACGAATATGACTTTGTAATTCATTATGAAACATTTTTAAAATTGTTTTAATTGAAAACTAGTTTAGATTAATTATTATTTACCATTAATTCGAAGACAACAGTTTACACATTGAGTGGTGAATTTAAATATTATTTGAGAACTCCAATCATAAGAATGGTATTCGTAATCTCTTGAAACCGAAAACATACCGAATGAGCGTGTACGGATTTCCACCCTATCTATTATCCACCCACCACCAATGTAAGTATATGTTGATACGGAAAAACGTAACAGGAAGGCCAAACGTATGGCAAAGGAAACATTTTCAAAATTGTTGTATCTATGTACATAAAAATGTAGATTCACCATCCAAATATTTGGCTTTATTGGCGAAGGACTCTTTTATCTATAGGCAGGAAGACCCCTTCTATATTGAGTGGAGAGTACGAACAAGCACAATTGTGGGACAGGAGCGCATATTGCACATGAGCGAATGTGTACAGAGTATGAAAGAGGAGCAAAAAGTAGAATGAATTTTTGTGTGTACCTACCGGAGACGATTTTCGGTTTTTATCGAAAAGCAAATTCGCACAGCCCCAGCCTTTTAATGCAATAACATTACGTCGATATGCCAAAAATTATTGTTGGTAATCCAGATATATTGTCCTAGAAATTTTTTCAATAAAAACTGATTGAACTCTATTAATGTATTCGTTTAAACGCTCGGTACTTGGTACACTATTTAAGGGCGGCGCTCGTTAATTATAACATATTTTTCACCGAGTAGAAAAAATCGACGAATTGACTTTTACCGGTATAATAGAAAATAATTAATTTAACACTTAAGCACGGTATTTATCATTATTTTTAATATTTATTTAATATTGATTAGTATAGTAATAAATCTGCTTCACTGAAATTTTCACTTGGTGACTTGGGCCCATATACTCGAATAAAAATTGGATATATGCACTTTTTCATATCATTGAATACTTCTATAATATATGAGCCTTAACAGATTCACTGTAAGTATTTCAAATATTTTTAATTATATCAAAATTTTCACTGGTTCACAATTTTTCTCCGACACTTTGACACTCCGACAACTTCGTTTCAGCAACTCTTTTTTTCATCGCCATCTGTCTGCGGCCTGAACCAGGGTATCCGCGTAAACATTTCATATTTGTCAATAGTGTTACCAAGCCAATCATTTTCATAAGCTCTTATCGTGAATTAAGAATAATATGAATGTTATCATGTTAAACATATAGATGGCGCTGCATTCCAAGCAAAGATTTTTTATAGTAGATGGGAATAGACAATTTTATATATTTATCACTTTTTTTTCTCCAAACACCTATAGATAAGAAAAACGATAAATAGTTTCTTCGTAATAAATATAATGATTTTGAAAGTTATGTTCTTATTGCAAATGTCTTAACGTAAGATATATCTGGAGATTAGTTGCATCTTTAGAATCAATTGAGTGGTACAAATCATAATTAATTTTGCAATGTATGTACATATATTTAAAAAACAGCTTTTATGTATTTTTGTGTGAGTTTCATGTGTATAAAAATTACTTAACATAAATTTTACTAAATTAGAAACCGACAAGAAACCACCTTAATATGCGTACGTATGTACACGAATTCAAGCAAGCCCAGGACAGCTGTTTACTTGAAACAGCTGTTAAAGAAAAATTCTAATTAGATTTTTCGTGGGGTTCTTCCTCGTTTTTTCAATTTCATAATAAATAATCCTCAAATCGATTGCAAAAATGTTCCGAAGCTTTAAAAGAGTTTATCGTCTGCAAGAACGTCAGTATACCACTAAAGCAAAGCGGAGCGTCTTAATGCAAGATAAATCAAAGGTTTTGAGTAAGTAAAATAGTTTCTGGCATAAAATATATAAACGTTAACTTGTTTTACAGCTTATATCCCCAAAGTGTCAGATCCCAAACAGCGTCGAGTTTATGCTTGGGGGTTTCAGGAGACAGGTGCTCTGGGTCTTCAAACTAACATCCGAAAAGCCAAAGAACGCTACACTGAAATGGTCCACCATCCAACACGAATGCAGTTTTCAGTTAACACAGATGTCATAGACATTGCGGCCGGCTATGGGTTCTCTGCCTTTGCAGTTCAACGATCCGATGGTCAAACTCTTTTTGGCTCTGGATTAAACACTGATTCACAGTTGGGATTTCAAGTTAAGGGTAGCTTAAAAGAGCCATCTAAATTAGATGTAATAATCTATCCTACCGCCATAAACCTTCCCAGGCTCGAAAATGAAACTGACGCAGACATGCAAGTGCGCTGTATGTCGGCTGGGCGCGCTCATTTGGTCGTAATTACACAAAATGGAACCATTTTTACTATGGGTAATAATTCATATGGCCAGTGCGGACGAGCTATAATCGAGAATGAAGACTATCGTGGTAGTGCGCTTATACACCGAATGTCAGAAAAGGAAATTTGTAAGCCAAATGATGAAATTATTTCTGTAGAATGTGGTCAAGATCACACTATGTTCCTTACTAAACTGGGTTGTGTATACACTTGTGGGTGGGGTGCAGATGGTCAAACAGGAAAAGGACATTACGAAACAAGCGGTGAAATTGAATTAGCAAAAGGTGAAATTGTTGATCAACGCATAACAAAGTTAGCATGCGCATCAGATTGTGTTTTGGCTTTAAATGACAAAGGTGAAGTATTTGGCTGGGGAAATTCTGAATATGGGCAACTAGATAGTAGTAAAAATGCCGCTACCCAAGTCAATACACCTCGCGCATTATCCTTAACTAAAGGCATTGGTAAGATTAAAGATATAGCAGCAGGCGGATCGTTTTGCATGCTTTTAAATGAGGATGGACTTGTATATACCTGGGGTTACGGTATACTAGGATTTGGTCCTCGAGTGGAGCAAACTTCGAAACCACAACAATTATTGCCACCTTTGTTCGGTCGCAATGACTTCAGTGACAAAACTCATGTGACGTCTATTGGGTGTGGCGTCTTTCATATGGGTGCGATAAACTCAGACGGTGATCTCTTTATGTGGGGCAAGAATCGTTTCGGCCATCTAGGCTTAGGCCATAAAAAAGATCAATTTTTCCCCTTCAAAACAGCAGTGAACGGCAAAGTAATAAAAGTTGCTTTTGGAGTGGATCACACACTGGCGCTGTGTCGACCTTTTATTTAAATATAATTTATGTTTGTAAGGCTGTATACATGTATAATAATTGCATATTAAGTAGTTTTAAGTAAACTGAGCAAAATAAATAAATAAAAAAAACTTTGAATGTCTCAGTTTTTAAATATGAACATGCAGGAGATGGATGCCGGAAAGTGACCGCATATGTACTGGGTTCTGGGCTAAAAGAGCATTCTGGAAAAGAAAAATTCTGAAAAGCTTTTTAAAAATTTCATTCGTCGGGTACAGAATATATGTAAGTAAGGCGCTCTTAAAGTTCGCTAAAGCGGTAGCGTCCGGTAATTCGAATGCCTCAGCTCGAATTATACTGAACCTCCATCTGGCATAAGACCCATTACGTCTGCGTATAGCGAGACAACCGGGTACTACATATAAGCTAACTTAACCTAATTACGGGAATCGCTACAAGGAGGAGAAATCTGATAGCAAAACTGCAAATTCGATGATGTTGTAATTTGAGAAATTGAAACAAAAGGATTAAGACTGAAGGTGATTTTCCTTTATTAACATCATATTTTAACATTGAAAATTTGATTTATTGTATTTTTTGTTGTTATTAAGTATCGAATCAATCGTAAAAAGCAATTATGTTGATATGTTCAAAATTGAAATTGATCAACTCATTTTTTTTGTTGAAAATAGAGTGCTTTCTTTAGTAATAGTTGCAAACGATTCGAAACTTTGCAATCATATGCATAGATTATAAAATATATAGAGGGGCACTTTTCAAATTATATAAAATGGAACTAGTGCATCACATTCGATTACAATACAATACTTTTTTAAATTATGTAAAATAAATTGTGTTTTAAAATTGGCCAATAAAAATATGAATATATTGATAATTATTATAGTACATTGGAATATATAAAGTATGTTACTACATAAAAGCATTTGTAAAGTTGTAATATGAAATTATTATAATGTATAAATTGTGTGACATTGTAGTTCAGTATTGATTTTTATATTGTAGTCATATTGAAGACTATCGAAATTTTCTTAACCACGTGCCACCACCTCATACCAACAGAAGTTAGTTCCGCCACACTTCGAGTTCATGACATACATAAAGATGCATGATAAGCTATACATTTATTCTAGCACGTTTTTAATATTTGTCACAATTAATTTTCTTTTAGGTACGCAATTGTTTCTTATGCACAATAATTGATAATATTTCGGGTTCTTTAAAATACGTATGTTCAATTTGTTTGTCATTAAATTTTAATTTTGTTTTTGTTGTATTTGTTAACCATACTTGATCGCTTAACTTGATGTATTTTTGATTGTTATTTCGATTTTATTTAAAAAAAAAAAATGTACACAAGGAAATAAAATAAGGTCAGATCTAAAGTTTATAAAATACAAATTTGAATCAATCGGAAATATTGTGGTCAATTTACATTACATTTTTGAAGTAATAATAAAGTTAATACAAATCGATGTATTCCAATTTTCTAATAATGATAATTTCGAAATAATAAAAAATCGAATATATTAATACAATAATATTGCATAGTTTTGCAAATACCCTCCATACAATAATTTTCTAGGAATATATAAGGTAAGGGTAATTCAGTCGTTAATTATATAAGAAAAAATAAATTTTTTTTTTTGTTAATAAATTTGAATACAGCCGCTAATTTGTCAACATCAAGTTTTACAATCATACAAACTACATTCTACAAAAATGCTTGCAAGCACCGCAATTAATGTATAAGATTTCTAAACAAGCTTCGAATGATTTTACTGCCGTTTCCGTTCAAATTCTTCTATATCATTCATATTTATCAAATTAAATTCAACCACACCTTTGCCCATGAATTCAGTGAACCTGTCAGTTTCTGCCACAGGAATAGCTTCACGTTTAAATACTGAAAGTTACATAAATTTAAGAGTTGTATTTGTATGCCTTATTTACATATATTGAGAGTAATAACTAAAATTAGCAATTATACTAACCTCCTGAAACGTAGTTCTCCAACATGTAAACTCTCATATCATAGCATTCGTTAGCAATTCTCTCTGAGATCATTGAGAGATCAGTTACAGGCGGGGTAACTACACGCATATTGCGACGAACGCGATCAGTGTCGATGTTGTAGTATCCTGAACCCATCTTTTGCATTAAATCTACAAAACTCTTTGGTGGTAACGTGGTGTCACGGTCAAGTGGCATTATGAAGCAACGATTTGCAGTGGTATCAATAATTGCCGATTGATTCTTTTTAAAATCATGCATAAAACGTCCCCGCCGTCCATCTTTGAAATCGGGTACATCAATTTTTGCGAAACTTTCTGAATCGCTCATATCCACATCGATTTCCTCACGGAAGAAATCATCGCTCAAGTCGTTATTGCCGTTGTAGTTTGTAAAACGCGAAAAAAGGTTACGCCAATCTAGCTCATCACGTTCCTCATACAGACGCGGTATAGTTATATTACCAGTCTGCATATATGGAATGTCGCAAAGTGCACGGTAATGTAAATTCGAAGAAGTGGGTGCATAAGCGCGATATAGAGTAAATCCACCAAGTAGGCCCATCATCATGACTACGACAGCAATTAGAAATAACAACACGGTTTTGATGCATGAAGGTGGGCGATTGAAAACCATAGATTCGCCATCTATGTCACCCTGATAGCGAGCCTGGGTCAGTAATATACATAAGCATTTTTATTATTCGTTTGATTACTTTGAGCATATTTAGTCCATATTTTTTTTATTAACAGCTTCTCTTTTGAAATAATTTTTGTCTTTTACTTTCTGGATTTTAAAAAAAATTTGTCAGTTTACCATGTTTCTATGAAAACATACCAATACAATTGCAGGAAGAAAACAAAACCTTTTAAATTAATAAATTTAGCGAGTCTCAATTTTGGTGCTACCGAAACTTTTCTATTACTGTTGTTATAGCGGCAGAAAACATTCCTGAAGTAATTTCTTGGAATGGTGCCAGGTTGACAGTCCTTGGCCGGTTAAAAATCAGGGTCCGTTCTGGTTACTTAGTTTGCCGTGGGAATGGCCTACGCTTTTAACTAGCACAGGCTTATTGAAATATATAATATAGTATGTAAACACAAACGATAGCAAGAGGTACTAAAGTTCAGAACCACCATTTTTTTTTTTTAAGCTGACTACTACAAAATATACTTCTTATTAATATACAAGGGAGAGAAAGCATTTTGCTTATGGAAGTTGCTTACTCATGACCATAACAATTACCCACATTTATAAATAATACAGATAACTTTACATATCGAATGCCGTTGATTAGAGCAAGTGCTTAGCTGGAGAAATGTGTCTGGCCGAGATATTTTTTATTGACTAATTTTTACTTTAATGCTGCTTTTATTACATAAGAATATTTCTAATTAATTTGAAATATTGGGATAGCCGTTTCACATCCAAAGATGTAGAGAGTAGTAAATACATATGTATGTTTATACCCGTATGTATATACATATAAATGTTTGTATAAAATATGAGCAAGAATTCAACTAATAGCTCGCATGTATGAAAATTTCACGAACGAAAAACAAAAATAATCTTTGTATAATATATTAGGAACAATATAATTGCATTGATATTATTCACAGAGCATTTTTTTTATTGCCAATGTAATTTTCTGAAATATTTGAGAATCTTAATGCACATTACATTCATGTTGTTAAAGGTAAATTTATATAGTTTTTTCTTATATTAGGAAAATCAATAAGTGTCCTTACTATAAAGGACATAATTGCAACTACAATATGCACATAACTATGTATGCATGTAGAATAAAATGAACTTCAGTGTAGTAGACCGTTATGTTGTTGTTTACTTACAAATACGATAATTGGAAGGTTAACCCTTTTGTTTGTTGTATAATACAAAATTGAAAATACACTTATTTTTTGTCCAGCCCTTTACATACATACACATTCATAGCATTTTAAAACACACATTTTTTACTTAGCTGTAATTAACCGAAGCGTACAAAATATAAAAAAAGAGTAATAGAACTTACGCCCAAAAGATTTCCGTGTGCAGCTCCTCCTCGGAATGATGATGCATCATCATGGCCACCCAAAGCCAATGGCAGTGGTACCTTCTCCCCTTTTTTCTCATTAGATGGTTTCGTTAAAATAGTCATCTTTTCCGCAGCTTACAGCAGTCTAACGTATTTAAATTTTAATAGAATGTTATACAATAATTCTTTTTTTCCAAAATTTTAATTCAAATTATATTCAGTACTTTTTCTCAAAGTATTTTTGCGTTCTAAATTCTTTTCTCTCTGCAACGAAAATATGAATACAGAGAAAAGCAAAACATGAAAAGAAACATGAAAACGATAATAATTACCACAATGTAGGGTTGCTTCTCAAACCCTTGAGCACAAACTTTAAATTTGCTGTGTCTCTAAAACTTTTTATATCTACCATTCAATTAAAAAATTATATTCGCATAATTACAGGTTTAACCGAGCGTTTCTGTACTGTGATACAGTCACAACTTTCTAAAATTGAGATTTTAAACTAGGGACAATTTTTGTGACTTGAGACGATTTTGTAATTCAGTAAGTAACAAAGAAATATCTCTCAATTGAAAACTAACAGATCTAATCACCTCTTACATTTCATTATTTAGAGATGTATTAACACTTGAATGAAAATAAATATGTCGATAACAAATATTAAACTTTCTAAAAACTAAAAAAAATAAATTTTTTGTTGAATTTGTTTCAGAATATTTACGAAATTTATGTGAAATTGATTTATTTTTCTATTCGGTATATTCAAAATGGCAACCAACACTAACTATCAGGTCACAAATTTGACACAATATTTTGTGACTAAGGACAAGAGACTGTGTTGTGAATAGTAATTAGTCGCAAAATGAGACTTTACCTCAAAATGTCTCAAATAGTGGCTAAAGGCTGTTTATAGAATTCCGCAAAAAGTTTACTTTGTGTAGGTCTATTTATCTATGTATCTTCTATGTGTAGGCATTTTATATAAACATTTATAATTAATAATTATATTCAGATAAACTTATGTAAAATTTGTGCATAGTTTGCATAGGGATAAGAGGATTGGACCAAGCTCTAAATCAATATCATTCATATTCTGAGATAACTATATGAACAGTTATAGTTTTATAATAGTGTGATAGGGAAAATTTTTGTCTGTTTCATTCATTTTCACATGGTAATATTGAAATATCAAAAGTATTGACCAGATTTGGTAAACTCCTGGGTTATAGATTTCACGTATAGGCGGTGTCACACCCATTGTTCAATTTTACTCGGGTTCATATAAAGCGCTTTCGAGCCATATATAATGTGAAATTTAATGAGTTATAGCGTATTTAGTAGTTTTTAACATAACAGTTAATTGGGAAGTGGGCATTGTCACCTTGTACCATGATTGTTACTATCCAGCGTCGAATCGGTACATCCGCGCATAGATCGGCAACCGTTCGAAAGAATTACGTGATAGGTCAATCGTATACGGTCGCTCTCCTTATAACATATGACAGCAAACGGGTCGAATCGTCTACAACGTCCACACAGCCGTTGGAGATTTATTTTTGACAATAAAAAATTCACAGATTGTAAAAGTTCTTTTATTTTATGATTTGGGAGTATTCAAGTATTTTATGATTTGGGAAGTCTATTGCCAGGCGATTTCATGTTGGTTAAATGTTTTTTCTTTCGCTAGTGTGTAAAACAGCTGTGATAATGTGACAAATATTCCTACTAACAAACAGATGTCGCTAAATAAGGTTCGAATGGGGAAATTTCGATTAGATTAGCTTCAAATCTCCTTAGAGACGACGCGATTAGCAAGAGCTATTTTTGTATGGGGAAATCTTGCTTAAGATTATCTCGATAATCTATTTAATGTCCTAAGTCTCCTGATTAAGTTTCGGCCGGAACATGGTAATAGTGAATAGATTAAATGTTATCTAAACCATTAAAAATTTTGATCGGAAAAGGGTATTACAGATTTGTGAGATACATAAATACATTAAGCCTTTTAATGCCCAACTTTTTTTTAACAAAAAAATCTGTAACAAATCTTTATAATTTAAATAAAGATTATAAAATCCATTTAAAATTTACTTTCCTCAACAATTTAATACTATTGTTACAAAAGTAGTATTAAGTTGTATTTGTATTGCTATATGCATCCATTATTATGAACAATAGCTGTAGGTATATGGAATAGCATTTGTCTTATTGTAAACATCTGGCGCCGCGGCTGTTTGTTTGTCGAAGCAATAGCTACATCTGGCGCCGTATAGCAGTATGTTCTGGTGGTTTCTAGACGCAATATTCTAGAAGGACACATCGGCATCTAGCGACATCTGGCGCCGTATAGCAGTATGTTCTGGTGGTTTCTAGACGCAATATTCTAGAAGGACACATCGGCATCTAGCGAGAAGTGCGTGGCTATATAAGCCGTGGCAGCGCCAACGTAATGAATCAGTGCTAAGAGTAAACTGCTATAGTGTAGACGAGTTGTGAAATAAAGAGTTGTTGAATTAAATTAAACAGTGTTGATTTTATTTGTCAATCCAGAGATACGAACCTAACAAAGTAAACTAGCAAGAGTAAATTCGTAACAATTGGTGTCAGAAGTGGGATTGTCAAATAATCCAAATTCAAGATGGTTAAATTCGGAGAATTGAGAATTCAGCAATTAAAAAAGGAACTGGAGGAGCGTAATTTGCCGATAAGCGGACAAAAGGCGGATCTGCAGGCACGATTACGTGAAGCAATGGAAGCGGATGGAATTAATGTGGACGAGTTCGAATTTGTTGGGCCAGAAACTTCTACAAAGGTAGAAGAAAAAGTAGAAGAACAACGAACATCACCGAGTGTGGACATGAACATGCTGTTAGTGGCTATACAGAAAATAGCTGAAAATACAGAAAATGCAGTGCAAACAGGAAATCGTCTGGCACAGCAAATAGCTGAAAATGCAGAAAAGGCAGTGCAAACAGAAAATCGTCTGGCACAGCAAATAGCCGAGAATGTAGTGCAAACAGAAAATCGTCTGGCACAGCAAATAACGCAAATAGTTGAAAATACATCACAGTTAGAGTCTCGCCTTACACAACAAATGACTGAAAATAATACGCAGTTAGAAAAGCGTTTGGTACAACAGATTACAGAAAATAATACACAAGTGCAAGAGAAATTTTCAAAATTTGAAGACGAATTAAGCACAATAAAAAAATGACGAAGAAAATTTAAGATCAGAATTTCTTCAACTGAGTAATCGTATGCGAGAACTACAACTGCATGGCCCTGCACCATCAACAAATAATCCAAGACTGAAAGCACCCACATTCGATGGAAGTATTCCATTTCAAATTTTCAAACTTCAGTTTGAAAAGACAGCAGTGGCCAATAACTGGAATGCAGCGGACAAAGTGGCGTCTTTGTTTGTATCATTGAAAGGACCGGCAGCAGAAATCCTTCAGACTATTCCAGACTGTGAACGGGACAACTATGAGGCATTGATGAGTGCGATAGAAAGACGTTATGGTAGTGAGCACCGGAAACAAATATACCAGATCGAACTGCAAAATAGGGGTCAGAAAATGAACGAGTCATTGCAAGAGTTCGCAACTGAAATTGAACGACTGGCTCATTTGGCAAATGCAGATGCACCTGTGGATTACATTGAGAGGGTAAAAATTCAATGTTTCATAAATGGAATTCGTGATGTGGACACCAAACGCGCCACATATGCATTGCCAAAAAGAACGTTTGCTGAAACGGTTTCGCACGCCCTCACACAGGAAACAGCTTCCCTACTAAGTAAACCAGCACACAAAGTACAAAGGGTTGAAATGGAACAACCGGCGCTGATGGAAGAAATATTGAAGACTCTGAAGACAATTGCTGCACCGCGAGTAAATACAACAGGCAGATGTTTCAACTGTGGAAAAGCGGGTCACTTTGCCCGAAATTGCAATATAAAAGTAAACCCATCAAAACGGAAACAACCAACAGATAACGAGGACGAAGCATCCACATCGCACAAGTCGTTAAACTAAAACGGAACAGTTCAAAGGGGCGTGAGCTGGTTCCCACAACTATTTGCCCCGCCATCTCGATATCACAAATAGGTCGCCATGACAACAATCTTACTATCAACGGCATCGTAAATGGACGACTGTCAACGCTTACTTTGGATACTGGTGCCACACATTCAATTATCCGACCGGATGTGGTAAGAGGGACGGTTGAACCATTAGTCGGTTGCAAGCTTCGAACGGCCACCGGGGAGGAAGCAGCTGTCGCGGGAAAAGTGTTTTGCGAAGTGATGATTGGTACCCTGGAAGTTAATCACACCTTCATCGTAGCAGAAATCACGGATGAAATTATAATGGGAGTAGATTTCATGATTGATCACGGGGTTACTTTGGATTTAAACAAGCAAATGCTGTTTTGCCAGAACATGGAGATGCCTATAAACACCGGATATGAGACCAACGTTGAAAGTAAGAGGGTGATTGTTGATGATAATCAGAGCATTCCACCAAAATCTGAGGCGATTGTATGGGCTAAAGTGAATGGAGGAGGTGGGACTGAAGAGTTGTGGATTGTGGAACCAACAAAAATAGATACACCCATATTGGTAGGAAGAACGCTTGTGAAAACTAGAGAAGACGCCACCATTCCGGTCAGAGTAGTGAATGAATTCAACACGCCTATAAGTCTGAAGAAAGGAGCAGTAATTGGACAGTGCCAGAATATAAGTGCAATAGCACGATGCGAACGGTCACAACAGAAGCCTACTATTGAGCCACAGCAGATAAGTCCTACACTCCTAAATAATTTGCTGAACGAACTGCATGGAAATGAAAAATTAAAAGCAGAAAAACTATTAGAAAAATACGCATCCATATTCGCAAACGAAGGAAACACAGGAAGAACCGGCATTGTCAAACATCGCATAAATACTGGAGACGCTAAACCAATCCGACAAGCTCCGCGTAGGGTTCCACTAGCAAAACGTGAAGATGCTAACAAAATTATTGAAGACATGCACAAAAACGGTGTAATCGAACCTTCAATAAGTCCATGGAGCTCACCTATCGTCTTAGTTAAAAAGAAAGACGGTAGCACCCGTTTCTGCGTAGATTATAGGAAGTTGAATGATGTCACAAAGAAAGACAGTTATCCTCTACCAAGAATCGACGATACATTAGACACCTTGTCTGGAGCGAAATGGTTTTCTACATTAGATCTACAAAGTGGATATTGGCAAGTCGAGATCGATGAATGTGACCGTGAAAAGACCGCTTTCAGTATGGGCGACGGGTTATGGGAATTCTCTGTGATGCCATTTGGGTTATGTAATGCGCCTGCAACGTTCGAGCGACTGATGGAACATGTGTTAAAAGGACTCAACTGGAAGACATGTTTGGTGTATCTTGATGACATTATCATCATGGGAAAAAGTTTTGATGATCATCTGAAAAATCTAGAGGAAGTCTTTCAGCGAATAGCATCAGCCGGATTACGCTTGAATCCCAAAAAGTGTTCATTATGGAAGAAGCAGGTCACATATCTCGGACATAAAGTGTCAACTGACGGGATTCACACCGAGGAAGGAAAAATAAAAGCAGTGAAAGATTGGCCTCGACCCACCAACATACATGAACTCCGCAGCTTCCTCGGCTTATGCACGTATTATCGCCGTTTCGTACCTGGATTTGCGAACGTGGCTAGAAGTTTACATGATTTAACAAAGAAGAATCGCCCGTTTGTATGGCAGTTGGAACAAGAAAAAGCGTTTGAGCAGCTTAAGGAACTACTTTGTACGGCGCCGATGTTGGCTTATCCAATACCTGGAAAGAAATTCATCCTGGATACAGATGCGAGCGCTTATGGAATTGGAGGTGTCCTGTCTCAGCTCATCGACGGACAAGAAAGAGTAATTGGGTATTACAGCAGAGTGCTCGGGAAACCAGAGAAAAACTACTGTGTGACGCGAAAAGAACTACTAGCTGTGGTGGAATGTGTAAAACATTTCCACAAGTATTTGTATGGACAACGATTCTTGCTGAGGACTGATCATGCAGCATTAAAATGGTTATTACAGTTTAAGAATCCGGAAGGCCAAATTGCACGATGGATCGAAAGATTACAGAATTACGACTTCGAAACGGAGCATCGAAAGGGGATTCACCACAAAAATGCGGATGCATTATCACGTCGCCCTTGTCCACTGGAATGTAAACATTGCTCCAAATCAGAAGGAAAAGAAGGTATAATCGACGTGCGATTACTGAATATAGAACCTGAAGATGATTGGACTCCTCACCGCATCAGAATCAATCAGCTGGAGGACCCTGATCTTGCAAAGCTGATAATGGCCAAAGAAAATGGGGTACGACCACCAAAGGAACAAATAAGTAGCGAGAGTCCAACTGCAAAAGCATATTGGGCCCAATGGAACAGCATAAACCTCGTTAATGGATACCTTCATCGTACCTGGGAAAGCGAAGATGGCAAACAGTCTCGTCTGCTGATCATAGTACCGAAGTCCATGATCCCAAAAGTATTGAAAGAATATCACAATGGACCTAGTGGAGGGCACCTTGGAATTACAAAAACTATAGAGAAGATTAAACAACGGTTCTACTGGATCGGTTGTCGAGATTCCATAGCAGAATGGATAAGTAATTGCGTAGAGTGCATGGCAGCTAAAGGTCCTAAAGCCAAAAGTCGCGGTAGGCTACAACAGTACAACGTGGGATCGCCATTTGAAAGAGTCGCAATGGATGTTGCAGGTCCGTTCCCAACCAGTACGGCCGGAAACAAATATCTACTGGTTGTCATGGACTATTTCAGTAAATGGCCAGAAGTATATGCCTTACCAAACCAGGAAGCGAAGACAGTAGCCGAAGCGTTTGTAGAAAATTGGATAACAAGGTTCGGAGTGCCCGTCGAATTACACTCAGATCAAGGCAGGAATTTCGAATCTTCCATTTTCCAAGAAGTCTGTACATTATTGGGCATCCACAAGACACGGACGACAGCGTTACATCCACAATCAGATGGAATGGTGGAGAGATTCAACCGAACGCTCGAAGAACATCTGCGGAAAATCGTTGATAAAGATCAACGGAATTGGGACAAGTGCATCCAGATGTTCCTGCTGGCGTATCGTTCAGCGAAGCACGAGACAACTGGTTACACGCCAGCAAAGATTATTTTCGGATCTGATCTGCGACTCCCCGCTGATCTTAAGTTTGGAACGAATCCTACAGCTGTAAGAAATGATGGAGATTATTGTTCTGCCTTAAAGGAAGAAATGAATGAATTGCACCTAATGGTAAGACAGCATACGCATCTGATGAGCAATAAGATGAAGGACCGGTTCGATCAAGCGGCAAATTCAAAAGGTTTTGAAGAAGGTGATCTGGTCCTATTGTACAATCCACTTCGAAAGAAAGGCTTGTCCCCGAAACTGCAGTCAGCCTGGGAAGGACCCTATATGGTGATAAAACGACTTAATGACGTGGTATACCGCATACAAAGGAATGGAAAAGCACGATGTAAAATGAAAGTAGTACATTTGGAGAGGCTCGCCCCATTTGGTTCAAGAGGATTTGTGCCTAATCGGGACGATTAGGCTTTAGTGGAGGGCAGTGTTACAAAAGTAGTATTAAGTTGTATTTGTATTGCTATATGCATCCATTATTATGAACAATAGCTGTAGGTATATGGAATAGCATTTGTCTTATTGTAAACATCTGGCGCCGCGGCTGTTTGTTTGTCGAAGCAATAGCTACATCTGGCGCCGTATAGCAGTATGTTCTGGTGGTTTCTAGACGCAATATTCTAGAAGGACACATCGGCATCTAGCGACATCTGGCGCCGTATAGCAGTATGTTCTGGTGGTTTCTAGACGCAATATTCTAGAAGGACACATCGGCATCTAGCGAGAAGTGCGTGGCTATATAAGCCGTGGCAGCGCCAACGTAATGAATCAGTGCTAAGAGTAAACTGCTATAGTGTAGACGAGTTGTGAAATAAAGAGTTGTTGAATTAAATTAAACAGTGTTGATTTTATTTGTCAATCCAGAGATACGAACCTAACAAAGTAAACTAGCAAGAGTAAATTCGTAACACTATGTTCAGACCGACATTTAATCACACGATTTCGTAAAAATTTACCAAGATTTCGCAATACAAAAATGACAGTTCCAAATCATTTCATTGAAATGATCTGAAACTGATCCACGCGAAATCTCTCCGTGCGACTCTGATTTTGCGCACTCTACTTTGCAGCACTGGAAATCTGTTAATTTTTCACAGCTGATGTAGACACTACAAAGGGAAAAAAATGTAAACAAACCAATTTTTTTTTAATCAATGAATCTAATTTCACCTGAAAATCGACTTAACAAATGAAAAAATGCATCCATTAATTCTATTATATGGAAAATATTTGAAAAAAGATTGCTTTTATTTCAAAATACTATGTGACAATCTTTTATTTTGATAAATATTAAGCGATGTGACTTCATGAATGACAATAACAGCTGTTTTTTGATCTTTCTAACGGCAGGGAGAACACTTTTGGGTTATGAAATGCTTAAATGTAATTTAATCTTTTCAATTTTCGGTCTGAACATAGTATAACGTCAAAAAATGTATTTAAGTAAAATGACAGCTAGCACAGGGTTGCAATTATTTTTTTACTCGTCATTACACGAAAGTAAATATGGGTTTTGGTTTGACATATTTTACAGCCATTGCAAATAATTTTCTGCGTGTGTTTGTTGTTGTGCCGGCGCACCAAAAGGAAATATCTGCAATTCGTGCACCATGCAAGGGTTTTGCAAGAGCAAGAGAATACCCCTATTAGTTATATATATACATATTGTTACGAATTTACTCTTGCTAGTTTACTTTGTTAGGTTCGTATCTCTGGATTGACAAATAAAATCAACACTGTTTAATTTTAATTCAACAACTCTTTATTTCACAACTCGTCTACACTATAGCAGTTTACTCTTAGCACTGATTGATTACGTTGGCGCTGCCACGGCTTATATAGCCACGCACTTCTCGCTAGATGCCGATGTGTCCTTCTAGAATATTGCGTCTAGAAACCACCAGAACATACTGCTATACGGCGCCAGATGTCGCTAGATGCCGATGTGTCCTTCTAGAATATTGCGTCTAGAAACCACCAGAACATACTGCTATACGGCGCCAGATGTAGCTATTGCTTCGACAAACAAACAGCCGCGGCGCCAGATGTCTACAATAAGACAAATGCTATTCCATATACCTACAGCTATTGTTCATAATAATGGATGCATATAGCAATACAAATACAACTTAATACTACTTTTGTAACACTGCCCTCCACTAAAGCCTAATCGTCCCGATTAGGCACAAATCCTCTTGAACCAAATGGGGCGAGCCTCTCCAAATGTACTACTTTCATTTTACATCGTGCTTTTCCATTCCTTTGTATGCGGTATACCACGTCATTAAGTCGTTTTATCACCATATAGGGTCCTTCCCAGGCTGACTGCAGTTTCGGGGACAAGCCTTTCTTTCGAAGTGGATTGTACAATAGGACCAGATCACCTTCTTCAAAACCTTTTGAATTTGCCGCTTGATCGAACCGGTCCTTCATCTTATTGCTCATCAGATGCGTATGCTGTCTTACCATTAGGTGCAATTCATTCATTTCTTCCTTTAAGGCAGAACAATAATCTCCATCATTTCTTACAGCTGTAGGATTCGTTCCAAACTTAAGATCAGCGGGGAGTCGCAGATCAGATCCGAAAATAATCTTTGCTGGCGTGTAACCAGTTGTCTCGTGCTTCGCTGAACGATACGCCAGCAGGAACATCTGGATGCACTTGTCCCAATTCCGTTGATCTTTATCAACGATTTTCCGCAGATGTTCTTCGAGCGTTCGGTTGAATCTCTCCACCATTCCATCTGATTGTGGATGTAACGCTGTCGTCCGTGTCTTGTGGATGCCCAATAATGTACAGACTTCTTGGAAAATGGAAGATTCGAAATTCCTGCCTTGATCTGAGTGTAATTCGACGGGCACTCCGAACCTTGTTATCCAATTTTCTACAAACGCTTCGGCTACTGTCTTCGCTTCCTGGTTTGGTAAGGCATATACTTCTGGCCATTTACTGAAATAGTCCATGACAACCAGTAGATATTTGTTTCCGGCCGTACTGGTTGGGAACGGACCTGCAACATCCATTGCGACTCTTTCAAATGGCGATCCCACGTTGTACTGTTGTAGCCTACCGCGACTTTTGGCTTTAGGACCTTTAGCTGCCATGCACTCTACGCAATTACTTATCCATTCTGCTATGGAATCTCGACAACCGATCCAGTAGAACCGTTGTTTAATCTTCTCTATAGTTTTTGTAATTCCAAGGTGCCCTCCACTAGGTCCATTGTGATATTCTTTCAATACTTTTGGGATCATGGACTTCGGTACTATGATCAGCAGACGAGACTGTTTGCCATCTTCGCTTTCCCAGGTACGATGAAGGTATCCATTAACGAGGTTTATGCTGTTCCATTGGGCCCAATATGCTTTTGCAGTTGGACTCTCGCTACTTATTTGTTCCTTTGGTGGTCGTACCCCATTTTCTTTGGCCATTATCAGCTTTGCAAGATCAGGGTCCTCCAGCTGATTGATTCTGATGCGGTGAGGAGTCCAATCATCTTCAGGTTCTATATTCAGTAATCGCACGTCGATTATACCTTCTTTTCCCTCTGATTTGGAGCAATGTTTACATTCCAGTGGACAAGGGCGACGTGATAATGCATCAGCATTTTTGTGGTGAATCCCCTTTCGGTGTTCTGTTTCGAAGTCGTAATTCTGTAATCTTTCGATCCATCGTGCAATTTGGCCTTCCGGATTCTTAAACTGTAATAACCATTTTAATGCTGCATGATCAGTCCTCAGCAAGAATCGTTGTCCATACAAATACTTGTGGAAATGTTTTACACATTCCACCACAGCTAGTAGTTCTTTTCGCGTCACACAGTAGTTTTTCTCTGGTTTCCCGAGCACTCTGCTGTAATACCCAATTACTCTTTCTTGTCCGTCGATGAGCTGAGACAGGACACCTCCAATTCCATAAGCGCTCGCATCTGTATCCAGGATGAATTTCTTTCCAGGTATTGGATAAGCCAACATCGGCGCCGTACAAAGTAGTTCTTTAAGCTGCTCAAACGCTTTTTCTTGTTCCAACTGCCATACAAACGGGCGATTCTTCTTTGTTAAATCATGTAAACTTCTAGCCACGTTCGCAAATCCAGGTACAAAACGGCGGTAATACGTGCATAAACCGAGGAAGCTGCGGAGTTCATGTATGTTGGTGGGTCGAGGCCAATCTTTAACTGCATTTATTTTTCCTTCCTCGGTGTGAATCCCCTCAGTTGACACTTTATGTCCGAGATATGTGACCTGCTTCTTCCATAATGAGCACTTTTTGGGATTCAAGCGTAATCCGGCTGATGCTATTCGCTGAAAGACTTCCTCTAGATTTTTCAGATGATCATCAAAACTTTTTCCCATGATGATAATGTCATCAAGATACACCAAACATGTCTTCCAGTTGAGTCCTTTTAACACATGTTCCATCAGTCGCTCGAACGTTGCAGGCGCATTACATAACCCAAATGGCATCACAGAGAATTCCCATAACCCGTCGCCCATACTGAAAGCGGTCTTTTCGCGGTCACGTTCATCAATCTCGACTTGCCAATATCCACTTTGTAGATCTAATGTAGAAAACCATTTCGCTCCAGACAAGGTGTCTAATGTATCGTCGATTCTCGGTAGAGGATAACTGTCTTTCTTTGTGACATCATTCAACTTCCTATAATCTACGCAGAAACGGGTGCTACCATCTTTCTTTTTAACTAAGACGATAGGTGAGCTCCATGGACTTATTGAAGGTTCGATTACACCGTTTTTGTGCATGTCTTCAATAATTTTGTTAGCATCTTCACGTTTTGCTAGTGGAACCCTACGCGGAGCTTGTCGGATTGGTTTAGCGTCTCCAGTATTTATGCGATGTTTGACAATGCCGGTTCTTCCTGTGTTTCCTTCGTTTGCAAATATGGATGCGTATTTTTCTAATAGTTTTTCTGCTTTTAATTTTTCATTTCCATGCAGTTCGTTCAGCAAATTATTTAGGAGTGTAGGACTTATCTGCTGTGGCTCAATAGTAGGCTTCTGTTGTGACCGTTCGCATCGTGCTATTGCACTTATATTCTGGCACTGTCCAATTACTGCTCCTTTCTTCAGACTTATAGGCGTGTTGAATTCATTCACTACTCTGACCGGAATGGTGGCGTCTTCTCTAGTTTTCACAAGCGTTCTTCCTACCAATATGGGTGTATCTATTTTTGTTGGTTCCACAATCCACAACTCTTCAGTCCCACCTCCTCCATTCACTTTAGCCCATACAATCGCCTCAGATTTTGGTGGAATACTCTGATTATCATCAACAATCACCCTCTTACTTTCAACGTTGGTCACATATCCGGTGTTTATAGGCATCTCCATGTCCTGGCAAAACAGCATTTGCTTGTTTAAATCCAAAGTAACCCCGTGATCAATCATGAAATCTACTCCCATTATAATTTCATCCGTGATTTCTGCTACGATGAAGGTGTGATTAACTTCCAGGGTACCAATCATCACTTCGCAAAACACTTTTCCCGCGACAGCTGCTTCCTCTCCGGTGGCCGTTCGAAGCTTGCAACCGACTAATGGTTCAACCGTTCCTCTTACCACATCCGGTCGGATAATTGAATGTGTGGCACCAGTATCCAAAGTAAGCATTGACAGTCGTCCATTTACGATACCGTTGATAGTAAGATTGTTGTCATGGCGACCTATTTGTGATATCGAGATGGCGGGGCAAATAGTTGTGGGAACCAGCTCACGCCCCTTTGAACTGTTCCGTTTTAGTTTAACGACTTGTGAGATGTGGATGCTCCGTCCTCGTTATCTGTTGGATGTTTCCGTTTTGATGGGTTTACTTTTATATTGCAATTTCGGGCAAAGTGACCCGCTTTTCCACAGTTGAAACATCTGCCTGTTGTATTTACTCGCGGTGCAGCAATTGTCTTCAGAGTCTTCAATATTTCCTCCATCAGCGCTGGTTGTTCCATTTCAACCCTTTTGTACTTTGTGTGCTGGTTTACTTAGTAGGGAAGCTGTTTCCTGTGTGAGGGCGTGCGAAACCGTTTCAGCAAACGTTCTTTTTGGCAATGCATATGTGGCGCGTTTGGTGTCCACATCACGAATTCCATTTATGAAACATTGAATTTTTACCCTCTCAATGTAATCCACAGGTGCATCTGCATTTGCCAAATGAGCCAGTCGTTCTATTTCAGTTGCGAACTCTTGCAATGACTCGTTCATTTTCTGACCCCTATTTTGCAGTTCGATCTGGTATATTTGTTTCCGGTGCTCACTACCATATCGTCTTTCTATCGCACTCATCAATGCCTCATAGTTGTCCCGTTCACAGTCTGGAATAGTCTGAAGGATTTCTGCCGCAGGTCCTTTCAATGATACAAACAAGGACGCCACTTTGTCCGCTGCATTCCAGTTATTGGCCATTGCTGTCTTTTCAAACTGAAGTTTGAAAATTTGAAATGGAATACTTCCATCGAATGTGGGTGCCTTCAATCTTTGATTATTTGTTGATGGTGCAGGGCCATGTAGTTGCAGTTCTCGCACACGATTACTTAACTGAAGAACTTCTGATTTTAAACTTTCTTCGTCATTTTTTAAAGTGCTTAATTCGTCTTCAAATTTTGAAAATTTCTCTTGCACTTGTGTATTATTTTCTGTAATCTGTTGTGCCAAACGCTTTTCTAACTGCGTATTATTTTCAGCCATTTGTTGTGTAAGGCGAGACTCTAACTGTGATGTATTTTCAGCTATTTGCGTTATTTGCTGTGCCAGACGATTTTCTGTTTGCACTGCATTTTCTGTTATTTGTGATATATTTTCAGCTATTATTTGCTTAAAAGCCACTAACAGCATGTTCATGTCTGCACTTGATGATGTTCGTTGTTCTTCTACTTTTTCTTCTACCTTTGTAGAAGTTTCTGGCCCATCAAATTCGAACTCGTCCACATTAATTCCATCCGCTTCCATTGCTTCACGTAATCGTGCCTGCAGATCCGCCTTTTGCCCGCTTATCGGCAATTTACGCTCCTCCAGTTCCTTTTTCAATTGCTGAATTCTCAATTCTCCGAATTTAACCATCTTGAATTTGGATTATTTGACAATCCCACTTCTGACACCAATTGTTACGAATTTACTCTTGCTAGTTTACTTTGTTAGGTTCGTATCTCTGGATTGACAAATAAAATCAACACTGTTTAATTTTAATTCAACAACTCTTTATTTCACAACTCGTCTACACTATAGCAGTTTACTCTTAGCACTGATTGATTACGTTGGCGCTGCCACGGCTTATATAGCCACGCACTTCTCGCTAGATGCCGATGTGTCCTTCTAGAATATTGCGTCTAGAAACCACCAGAACATACTGCTATACGGCGCCAGATGTCGCTAGATGCCGATGTGTCCTTCTAGAATATTGCGTCTAGAAACCACCAGAACATACTGCTATACGGCGCCAGATGTAGCTATTGCTTCGACAAACAAACAGCCGCGGCGCCAGATGTCTACAATAAGACAAATGCTATTCCATATACCTACAGCTATTGTTCATAATAATGGATGCATATAGCAATACAAATACAACTTAATACTACTTTTGTAACAATATGTATGTATAACTCTCTACTTATCTCGATTAGTTTTAGGCGATACAAATAATCGTTAGTTAAACATAGCTATTATAAACTAAAGCAACATTTTGTGAGAGTACAAAATTAATATTTTTATGTAAATTGTGTACTTTAAAATAATTGCTACTGTCTTTTTAGTTATATGCCGCGGGTTAAGTTTGAACTTTTACGATTAAATATAAAGAAACAAATTTGGACCGAAAAATCGTAAATATCATTGTCGATTATTTTTTAATGATAAATATTTCGAATTGTATGGTCGATATATCGTTCCATATTTATTGTTTTTGTTTACCAAAATCAATAAATAAGTTGTCAAACTCCACAGCTGATTTGGGTGCTAGCTCAGGTCGATTTAAGTTAAAATGTCTTCATATTGAGGGCGTGGAATAAATAGGGAGTTATTATATTCATAAACGATGTTAATTATTAAGTAGACGAATCTGTGACAAAACTATTTTAAGATATGTTACCAACATTAACAACATATAGCCGATTGGATGGTCCAAAACCTTTATTCCGCGTTCCATTTGGAAGAATTGCATTTGCAGTTGTGAGTCTGCCACTTGGCAGTTTTGCATTTTGTGTAATTTGGTCGTTAATCTTTGAATTCGAACGTTCAACTTCTACGCACTGTGATGTACCTAATTATTTACCCTCCATATCGGCAGCCATTGGAAATTATGAACCACAAAAAACCGTTTGGCGTTTAGCGATTACAATGCAGTTACCTTTTCGAATAGCTGTTGTCAAAATGTACATGCAATACTATAAGGATACAATAAGGCGTAATCGACGTGTATATGCTATTTTAGCATGTTTGCTAAATATGGTGGAGAATTTTGCGCTCCTAAGTTTGTCATTATGGACATCGTTAGATAATTATCCGATACATCGAAATTCTTTCGTTGTTTTTATTGCCTGCAGTGAGATGTATATGCTTACATCTTACTTTCTGAACAAAAATGGACGTAAGATATCGCTCTTGCCAATGGAAGAGAAATCATTGTTGTACAAAAGAAATTTGTTTATAACAAATGTAATTGCTTTTATTTTGGCTGGTTACTGCTTCTTGCGGCATAATTCGTCTTGTGAGCCGGGTGGTAAGTTGTAGTTTAAATGAAATGTCATGAAATAATAAATGTACTTTGTATTTTCTTATATAGTTTACACGTTTTTTGCGCTTTTCGAATATGTCGTTGTCCTAACGAATATGGCTTACCATATGACTGCATACTGGGATTTCCATGCTATGCATGTTACTTTTGACTGGGAACGAGGGCTTTACTTATCTCAATTTTAATTAATTGTATTAATTGCAATAGTATGTTTTTTTACTCCGGCACCTTAAGTGCAAGTGTACATAAGTATATGCATATATAGTACATATATGCATATATTAAGTCAAAAGATTACTTAACTTTACATTAATGAAAAACTTATTTTTTACACAATCGTTAGTAGTGAGTTAAAATAATAATTAAATTAACGCACGCTCAAAACTGTGCACATACATACATATGTACGTGCTTCGTATGTTATATTTTGCTCAAAATACTTTTAGTGCTAAAATCATATAAGTAGATAGCAATAATAAATCTATCTGAGATATTAGATATACTTTATTGTTTTTAATTTTGAGGAAACATTCTAGCTAAATTCTAACCAAAGCCACAAAGACAGTAACACTAAAGTCTACTGTATATCAAATATGTAGCTTAAATAAATTTATTAATGAGTGATTAGCAATAGAGATTAATATATTATCATGTTTCATAAATTCGAACTAAATCATCCAGTGTGATTTTGTATCCTGTAACTGGGCAAGTAGAACGTTCTTTTAAGTGGGAAATTATACATTTCCAGCAGTACACATATCCAGATATGCTGCACGCGGTGGGTGTTTGAATTTTCATGAGACACACCGGGCAATCGCCCTTTGGTGGAATATTCTCTCTGGACAATTCAGGTTTATTTTTAAATGGCACTGGATTTTTTAAGGTTCCTCCTATTTTACGGCGCTGATCATTAGAATACCACCATTGAATGAATTGCAGAAAGAAAGCAAAAACTTCGAGTAACTTGAGAAATACATAGGTGATCTTATCGTCTTTTGGTGCTTCGTTAGGATACCTCAATGATAAATTTAATGCTCGAAAGATAGGAGAGTGGCTTCCGGCATATTTTATTAGATATAAGAAGGTGTGTATTGCTTTAGAAGCATGGTACGCACGCAAAACATTCAGCATATGTCGTTCCCAAATTGAAATATCTTCGTGATGAGCGCTGCGTGTTTTTAAATTCTGCTCTATGACTGGCATTAATGTTAAGATACTGGCAGATATCAGTTTCTGCTGTCGCGTCATTAATTCACCTGATGTCATTCCGGTTCGTTGCAAACCATAGAAACTTTCTCCAAATGAAGCGTCTCTGTTGCGCAAATATAAATATTGGAGTACCCATGTCAATATGGGAGACACCTCTCCTTTTAACCTGTATGCACCTAAAACCTTAAAGTCCACTCCAAGATTGAGGTAATCAAATATTTTACTAAGTGCAGGATAGATAAGAGAATCTAAAGTTTCAGCGGCATTTATCTCAAATATTGAAGGAATATTTTGTAAATTTTGTCGTAAATTAGCACTCTCTGACATTTTAATTGCTTTAAAGATTTATTTATAAATATATTGGAACTTCAGTTCAACCGTTTCTTATCAAAACAACAGCTGATCTTGAGAAATGAGTTAGCGATAACATACGAATAATCATACGCCTACACGTCCAAAATGAAAGGAATTGAAAATGAAAGAGAATGCTTTGAACCTGATAAATTGAGTATATAAAAAAATATTTTATTACTAAAGCTTAGGATTCAGCTCTCTAGAAATGAAAAACTTCATATAAAAACCCTTTAAGAAATGGTAAATTTTCTTGTGCTAGTATGCAGCTCTTAAGAAATGTAGTTCTAATTATAAATAAATTTTTTCAATAAAATGCGAAGCAACGCTGGTTTTGCGAAGAAACATGAAATCAATTGTTTCTTGAAGAAAATTCAAAATAATCGTTAAATTCATCCTAAATTAATTTAAATCATTATTATGAAATATAGTTAATTTTGAATTGATATATAAAACTTTCCAATAATCAACCACATTCCTTAAATCGCAATGAAAATATTTAAGTTACTATACACATACATACATACATATTACGCACAAAGTTTATTTTCTTTGTTTATTCTCTCTTGCTCTGCTAATGTGGATCGTTCACAATGTGTAACCAGAAAATTACTTGAAGAAATAATGTTTTTTTTCTTGAGTAATTATTTAAAGCTTAGTATCCAGCTCTCAAGAAATGTAAAAACTTCATATAAAAAACGCTTAAGAACGGTCAAGTGGTTTTGCGAAGAAACATGAAATCATGAAAGAAATTCAAAGTAAATCGTTAAAATCATCATAAATTAGTTAAAATCATTATTATGTAGTACATTTCATTTTGAAATGTTGTATAAAAGTTACCGATTATCAACAACATTCCTTAAATACAGGGTAGGCCATTTAAAGTTGACCCATCTGGCAACGCTGTAACTTTTAACATCGCTGACAAATCGGCTAATGTCATACCGCGTTAGAAGCGTCATTCGAAGACAATTTATACCATGGAACAGTACACTCCAAAAGAACGCGCTGAAATTGTTCAGCTTTATATTCAAAATAACTTTTCAATTGTGTTAACTCAACGTGCGTTTCGCAAAAAAAATAAAGTGAAAAGTGCTCCAGTTAAGAACACAATTAAGTCTTTATACGCAAAATTTGTGAACACCGGTAATCTCAGTAATGCCAGTCATGCATCCAGACAACGCACAAGACGTTCTGATGAAAATATCGAAGCTGTACGAGCCAGTATTGAGGAGACTCCATCGACATCGAGTTATCGCCGCTCTCAGGAATTAGACATCTCTCGCACCACTCTCCGACGCATAATTCATAAAGATTTGAAGGTGTTTCCATATAAAATTCAAATGGCACAAAAACTAAACCCAGCTGATTATCCGCGACGCCTTAATTTTTGCAAATGGGCCATCGAAATGGCTGAAAACGAACTTGACTTTTGGCGAAAACTCATCATGTCAGACGAGGCACATTTCTCGTTGAATGGAGTCGTAAACAAGCAAAATTGCCGATTTTATGCCACCGAAAATCCTCAATTAATTGAAGAACAGCCTCTTTACGACCAAAAAGTAACAGTTTGGTGCGGTGTTTGCGCGAATATGATCATCGGACCGTATTTTTTCGAGGACGATGATGGAGCCACGACAACAGTCAATGGTGAGCGTTATCGAGCCAAGATAACGGATTTTGTGATACCCATTATTCGCGAAAATGACATGGATAACTTCTGGTTTCAACAGGACGGGGCTACATGCCATACAGCTCGACCAACAATCATTTTATTGCGACCATTTTTCCCCGGGCGATTGATATCGAAAAATGGTGATGTTGACTGGCCACCGAGATCACCAGATTTGACGCCACCAGACTTTTATTTGTGGGGTTATTTGAAATCCAAGGTATACGCTAATAAGCCAAAGACCTTAGCTCAACTGAAAGCCAACATTCGACGTGAAACAGCCGCCATATCATCCGAAACATTGGCCAAAGTCATGGAAAATGTCGAAAAAAGAGTGCATTTAGCTGTCAAAGCTAAAGGTGCCCATTTAAGCGATCTAATTTTTAAATATTAGCTGAAACAAATCCCCTTGGACCAAAATAAATTATTTTTGAAATGAACAAAAAACATTGTTTTCTTTTGTTCTTTTTTTTTAGAAACAAATGGGTCAACTTTAAATGGCCTACCCTGTAGCAATACAAATATTTATGTTACTACATACATACATAATACGCACAAAGTTTGTTTTCTTTGTTTATTCTCTCTTGCTCTTCTAATGTGGATCATTCACAATGCGTAACCAGCTGTCAAAATTACTTGAGAAATAATGTATTTTTTCTTCTTGAGCAATTACTTGAGAGCTGGATACCAACCTTTACTACGAATGAAACGAGTAACATTTTCCCCTGTTAATTTGGGGAAAAAATGTCCTATGATGTAAAAAAATTTTACATTTTGCTGTTTCAAAGAGAAAATACAAATTTGAAGCCCAAAACTAACGCAATTGCATCGTTTGATTGTTTATCTTGTTATTTAAATTATTAAATATATTTGTAAATGAATTAAATAATTTGCTTGCCAATAACATCATTAACGAAACTACAAAAAAAAAAATTTATTTGTAGATTTGAAATCGAGAATTTTCGGCAACGTGTTGGGATACCTAAAGCTTAGTATCCAGCTGTCTAGAAATGTAAAAACTTCATATAAAAAAACGCTTAAGAAACGGACAAGAAACTTTCCTGTGATAAATTTACTTGTGCTAGTTTGCAGCTCTAAAGTAATCTAGTACTAATTTTTAATACTTTTTTCAATAAAATGCGAATATGGCAAACCTGGTTTTGCGAAGAAACATCAAATAAACAATTGTTTCTTGGAGGAAATTCAAAGTAATCGTTAAATTCGTCCTAAATTAGTTAGAGTCATTATTATGAAGTATATTTCATTTTAAAATGTTGTATAAAACTTATCAATCATCAACAACGTTCTTTAAATCGCAAGGAAAATATTTATGTTACTACACACATACATACATACATATTACGCGCAAAGTTTATTTTCTTTGTTTATTCTCTCTTGCTCTTATTATGTGGATCATTCACAATGCGTAACCAGCTGTCAAATTTACTTGAAGATATAATGTAATTTTTTTCTTGAGCAATTACTTGAGAGCTGGATACGAACCTTTAATCAGGAATAAATGATCTCTGCTTTTAATTCTTCTACTGTTTGGCACACAGCCGAAGTGTTGAAAGTTAAACGATAAAATAATTCATATATCGTTTGATAAAAATCGATATATTTAATTTTTTGCGACTCACTTCTTTAGTTGTGTATAATTCATTTGAAAATTATGTGAAAATTATGTGAAAATTATTATTTTTAATTAATGTTTGTAAGAATAACTTCATAATGAAGGCTAATAATTCGAATTCAGCAGAAGAATCTGTAAAAACTCCGTCAAGTAAGTCCAGCAAAAAGTCTACTAAATCTCGTACAAAAACGTCTAAATCTGAAACAACCGGTGCGAGTGGCAGCGGTCTTAAAAATTCTACCGGTCTTGGTAACAACCAAACAAGTGCTTCATCGAACAATATTATAACTACACCAACTACGCCAACTACCAGCAATCCCAGTAATTTATTTGATTCATCTTTGAATACCATTACAAACGGTGGCGGCATTGGCTTGGATGTCAATAGCAATTCCAGGGTAAGTGCTAATGTGTTTTTACAAGAATGCTGTCAATAAAATACTTGTATAAAATGGTTGGGTAGAATCACACAAAGAGTTATGCTGGGCTAGAAGGGCGTTCGGTGAAAATTATTTGGGAACAACATGATCAGAGTGATTTAGAACTATCGACAGAAGTATGTGCTCGTGTCGCTGAAGATGTCTCCTATAAACTATGGGAATTAGTAAATGTAAGTGTCTCCGCAATTATTCTAATTTGTTTTTGTTATTTTTTTATGACCATATTTATATATTTCAATTAAAGAATATTAAAACATATGCACGACATTCTGGCGGCGCTGTAACATACGATTTGGTAAACGAGGTTTTGGCTGATGGAGATGTACCGCCTGCATTAGGTGCAATGGATAGCGAATGGGACCGCATTGACTACGACGGCAGTTACTTCTTTTATTCGGTAATTTCAAAGATGAATTTTTGAGCTCCAACTTTATTTTATACCCTGAACAGGGTATATATAGTGGTACAAAATTATCGATCAAAATCCAGTCCTTGTACGGAAAACCTTTTTATCTGATAACATATTTCCACGAAATTTGACAAGGTTTATTGTCCAAGCAACGGTACAATATCCGAAATAGTTAAAATCAAGTTTTTGCATTGAATTCTGTATTTGTGAAGAGTATTATAGTTTCGGTGGAACTGAAGTTGACGTTTTTTCTTGTTTTAGGATAAAATTATAGAGCTGAGAGATGAATATCAGAAAGAAGTTACTATGGAAATCATAGATGGTGCAGATTATGAATGCACCTGGCCCATGGATGAAAAGCAAAATGAACAGATTAAAAAATTTATTCCCAGTTTGATTAAAGGTAAATATTTTTCTAATATTTTTTTCTAATTCTAATGCAATTTTTTCATTAAAAGTCGTCGTTTATGGGAATGAAGATGAACTAGACTTCGCTCTCTCAGAAGCGGCTTTTTCTCCTCTTCTTGGTGCTTGCTATCGTGTTATCCTTTCTAAGTTAATACAAATATTGGCATTTAAACAAAATGAGGATATCAGTCTGCGCTGTTGGCGTCTACTTCGTGCTAGCTCATGTAATACACATTCCCGCTTGCAAAACGTACGTGTGGAATATTTTCATTTATCGGAGATACTTATATCACAACTGCTTGCCCCATATGAGAGCATAAAAGTACATCCGAACCCGAAATCCGAGGAGCAATGCAACGGAGAAAGCATAAAAACTGAAATAGAAGAAGTAAAGGCTGAAGATAAAATGGAAGTAAAATCAGAATTAATGGACCAGTCCGGTATATTTAATATTCAAAACACGAATGAAGAAAAGGTTTATAAATTACAAACTGATGATGAACAAGACGGTGATATTGAAATGCGTCCTGAAATATCACCTTATTTCGCTAGTCCTGTTGATTGGAAACATGTTGATGATTTGTGTGATACAATAGGTCATATGGCAACTTCAAATGGTTACTTCCAGAAAGAGTGCATATTTCATATTACGAGAAGACTACAACGATTTTTCAATGGTCGCAGTGTGTCGATAGAAAGAGGTGATTTTAGAACAAAAAATATTAATATCCATTAAATTAGAGTAATATAAATTACTATATATATTTTTTTCACTACAGATTTTCGATACATAAGCCGTGCTGTGCGTGGTTTGATTGCATTGGGTGAGTTCGCTTTTCGTGAATTCATACCATTCATTTACAAATTCAACGTAGATGATGTACCTGAAAGTTTCTGGAACGATTTTTCGGTAATTCGATCACATCAATGCATTTGGTTTTATTGGTTATTACAAATATTTATACTTAAAGCTTAGCGCTGTGTTTATTAAGGGACCTGATGACATTTTTTTATACGAGTGGCTAGAATATTTATGTGGAGCAGACAAATTACAGCCCTTTTTATTGTATTATGCGCGTAAGAAGATATCTATCGTACTATGTTTGTATATTAACCGTTTTTTCCATAGAATATTTTGAGAAGTTCTTGACGACACGCTTCCTCCGGCGCAAGCTGGGTACATTTAAAATATATTCCAAACCTGGAGTACGCCGCTTAGAATGGAATGCATTGGCTGCGGCTATGTGTCATGGGGATGATCCTAACAAAGCATTGAAGCCCAAGCCGAAAATCAAAGAGGTCTTCCCGGATTTGGTATCACCGAATCTGCAATTGAATCGTGCCGGCAATATACGATTTAAGTTTGCAGGTTGTCGGCCAGTAATAATTAAGTCGAAGATGCCCACAAATCCTGCAATTCCGAAGTCGGAATCAAAGTCGGTAGGAATTGGACATAACGATATACTTATAGCCCGACGAAAGCTATATAAACCGTTAACGAACGAGCGCCGTATTATACCACTAAGTAGTTACTATTATGTAAGAATATAAATATTTTATTATTAAGCAATGTAATGTTGTAAGTCCCTTAAATATTAAAAACAAAACTTTTCTCTGGGAGAATGTTTTAAACAATGTAAACTTAAAATGCTTCCTCTTCTGGAATCTCAATGCCCGCTGCTTGCATATCCTTCAATATTCGTTTGTTTATAATATTTTTTATGTTCGCATTAACGTTCGGTAGCAGACCGCCCGTTCGAGCCGCATGTTCAATTCTCTGCACTACTTCTACCTCGCGCCGTGAGGATATGAAATTCGTAACTAGAGATGGTGTCAAATTCCCTACACGTCCAATCCGCCCGCAGCGATGTATGTAATCAGATACGTGCAACGGAAAATCGAAATTGATTACATGTCGGGCGCTTGTAGTGTCTAGTCCACGGCTACCAATATCCGTAGTGGATAGAACATCATACTTTCCGTCTTGGAATTGCTCAAAGCGTCCAATACGTATTTTCATAAGCATATCGCCGTTTAAATTTACGCTTCGCACACCATTATTATTGAGAAATATATCTACAAAATCACTTGTGGCCGATTTATTGCTGAACACAATGACGGGCTGCTTTTTGGCGACATCTTTTTTTACTAAGTTGAGCAAATTGGAGGGTCTGCTTTGCTTGGAAATTCGCATAAATCGTTGCTCTACATGTGGCATCAACTTGTGCAAATTTTGGCTCGAAACTTCGTGCAGCGTCTGCACATCTATTACTTTTTGTAACATTTCCTCGGTGTTCGTAGGCATGGTGGCAGACGCCAATATCAGTTGCGTGCCGACATTATGTTCATCTTGTGTATGATTTTTGTAAAACTGTACGGAGAAGAAAAATTGTATATTAATGTAATAAAATCATAATTAAAAATTACATACAGGAAACCGTCGTAGAAAATATCCAAGTTTGTCTGAGAAGCTGTCGTCTAACAAAGTATCTGCTTCATCTAACACGACATGTCGCACTTCTTCCATGCGATAGATACCCGTTGTTACAAGTTTGCTGAGAGCACCAACTGTGGCGACTAGAACGTCAACATCAGCAAATTCAGGATTGACCATTAGGCGCTTTGTGTTTCCTCCAAGGATCGTTTTGATTTGCAAATCTGTGTGCTGGCAAAGTTTTTCAGCTACCCTGCTTATTTGGACTGCTAGTTCACGTCCAGGTGTAATGATAACAGCCAACGGCGTATTGAACTTTCGATTGACTTTCTCCGCTTGCGATTGCTTTCGTTCAATAACCTGTTGTAGAATGGGTAACATGTAGGCGAGTGTTTTTCCACATCCAGTCTCTGCGGCAATTAACACATGATGACTATCGTACACTTTCGGTATAGCTTTGGTTTGAATGTTTGTAAAAGCTTTTATATTCAGATCATTTCTGAGGTTCTCCATTAATTTTTCATTAAAACAAATATTGTTTGAACTGAGAAAATCGTCTATATCTATCATCTCAGATTGTATATCTGCCTTACTTAGGGTGGCGTTAAATATCATATAATCATCTTTGGATTTGTAATGCTTCCATCCACTAGTCGCTAGCGGAATTGTTCCAAAGTCCGAGTCCGCCGGTGCTGGTACATATAAATGAAACTGCGTTCGCTTACAACTGATTAAGGGCTTTTGCTTTTTGGGAAGAGCTGCACCTGGATATGGTTTAACCGCAGTTGCTGCGACCGTTGTATATAATCGGAACATACCAAGAAAGGCAGCATTCTTAGACCTTTTCAACATTTTAGTTACGTTATATCAGCAAATATCAACAGAACCATTTATTCTCGTGGGATAAAATCAGCTGTGAAAGAGATGATTGATATTTAGCATATTTAGCAATTATATCGATTAAATTCAACGGCGTTACCACCTAATTAAAAAATTGTATTTCTCGTAACTTGTTGAAACTAATAAAAACCCGTTATCTAACCCTTTTTCATCTTCTCTTTCCTGTATGGTACATATGTTTCTTCACCTGAAGATGCAGCGGTGTGAACTGCAGCAAGACTTCAAGTGCTGCAGTGTGGTAAGTCCGTATTGCACCTGAAGCCCAAGCAACCGCTCCATAAGTGAAATTAGTGATAGGGGCAGGAAAGAGCAGTTGGGCATGTTTGGGATCTTATACCTCCTAGTAAATAAAACCTTATCTGTTTTATTTGGATTAACGGATGGGCCGCTTCTATTCGCACAGTTGAATATCTCGTTCTTCGAGTTCATTAAGCAGATTCCTACCGACACACCCTAACTTACCGCTCCTAGCGACGTTAAGCCGTACACCATTCTTTCCGGAGAATGTTTTCGTCTCCTTAGGTGATGTTCCAATTTCACTGAGGTCAGTTTCGATCACTTCTGCAGAGTGTTAACTATGCATACTCAGCTGACAGTTTAGGATTCAAACCAATCCATCTACTGGTCTGAGCTATGTCCGTGTCAAGCCAAGTGTTCAAATTCCGTAGGAGTCTAGAAAGGTCAAGAAGGACGCAGGTAATTTAGCGTTACCCAGGATGCACCGCATGGAGGTGAAACTGCTCAACATCCTAAGGCATCACCATACATATTAATAATATTATATATTTTGCTGTTGTGAGCCACGATGAAGATCGCAATCACTGCACCAATGACTTTTTTAGGGAATTGTGAAATAGTGTACGCTATTGCTTTCTAAATATTATTATATATATTTTTTTAATTTTGTGTATATTTACTAAATATGTTTAATATATCCTCAATGTTTTAAAACATTTAATGCCGTAGTTTTTTGTAAAAGAGTGTCCGCTAAACATCTTTTTTGGGCGGACACACTTGGTGGTGCCCCTTAAAATAATTAATTTTGTAGACTTTTAGACTTTTTATGATACACATACCTTATAGTTAAAGAAAGTAAAAGGTGTTTAAATATATGTAATTACATTAACGTGTATATCATTTGTAAATATGAACTTCAAAGTGAAATTAAATTTTAATTAAATCATGACAATTATTTCCTATAACCGCGTCAAATGTCAATTGTTTAAGATAAGGAAATATTTATTGCTGGTATGTACATACTTATGTTTGTATGATGCAGACAAAATCTTTTGGCTAATTATAGGCACTTAATATGATTTTAATTAATTTCATTGCCGTTGACAAAACTCGTAACTGAATACTCGTTCTGCTCGTGAGAAAGTTATTATATGTTCGTTGACTTATGCTATGCGATTCCAAGAGTGAGCAAATAAATAATTCAATGGGATTAATGTGACTTTGTTAATGAGGATTATTCAAATTTAAGTAGATTATGAATGACCGTGAATTGTTTGATGTACATAGATGAGTTTGGCAAGGTGTTTTAAGATTGTGGTGATTTGATGGTGATTTTTAATTGCAAGCTCAATATGTTAAGTGGGCTAGTTCCTTAAGTGCTGTATTTCAGATATGATATATAGGCTAATTTGAAATGATATGTCGAAATCTAGACTTATTCTTTACATACCCAGATCAAGAAGAAAAGTTTGGATATTAGG
>JBAWJQ010001794.1:0-45013 GCA_037783105.1 Bactrocera zonata | reverse complement strand
CAGTTTCCAAGATAGTTACGTAACAGCCAAATTCAGACTCTGCATTTTTTTGCTGTTCATGGGATCAGAGTCCCATATTTTTGAACACTCATTCTTATCTAAAATTGGACGAGGCATCAAATGGAAAAGTCAATTTTGAAAAAAAGTTGATGAAAAAGCACAAAAAACCAGATTTCTTAAAAAAAAACCTTTTTTTGGATTTTGAGCGTCAACTTTAAATATTTTTTGCTGTTCATGGGAGCATAGTCCCATATTTTTGAACACTGATTCTTATGTAAAATTGGACGAGGAATCGAATGAAAAAGTTAATTTTGAAAAAAAACAATTGCGAGAAAAGCACAAAAAACGGTATTTTTGCAAAAAAAATTATTTTTTTGGATTTTCAAAATATTTTTTATCAGAAAGCTGAGATTTTTTTACATAAAATTGGATAACTTAAAAATTTTTTTCACTCAATTTTGAGGTCGTTAAAAAATAAATGAAATAGTCATTTTTTTGCTTGATCTCAATTTGAATTGCGCGCCAAAAAACAATGGAGCCACTTTGACCACTAAAAAGTTAACAGATGTTCTTATTTTGGTCTATATTATGATATTGAAAAGTTTGGTCAAAATCGGAGAACCACGGGTACAAAATCATGTCGCCAATTAATGGAATGGCCCATATATATTACTAGGATAAAAAAGTAGGGTGACTTTCTTAATAAAAATTATTGCAAAAATTATAGATTCTTTATTTGTACTTTCAAATCAATTTCATTCTCTTTATAGTAATGCCCGTCCGATAAAACAAACGAACTTTTGACACCACGAACTTTGAACCAATCGTTTTCAGTTCTCAAAATATATACCCTTCAAGACCTTCTTCTGTTTGGTTTTTAACTCCTCAATCGCATCAAAATGGCATCTCCGCTTTTTGAGTTTGTTAAATAGCCAGAAGTCGCACAGAGCCAAAGCAAGCGGTTGTGTTGAGGTTGGGGAACGAGATGCGTTGAGTATTATGCAAAAAAGTCGCTCAGCACCATTGCGTTGTGACATGACGCATTAAGGTGATGAAGATACCAATTGTTGTGCGCCCATAAGTTCGGTCGTTTCAGACAAATAGCTTGATGCTAATGGTATTCTTTGTTGTCATTTTGACCCGGCAAAAAGAGTTCATGGTGTATCAAACCAAGATTTGTTTCACCTTACTTTATAATCACGAAGTAAAAAGCACACCTAAAGAAAAGATTAAAACAGCCTCGGTTGAGAGATCTTCGTCTTAAACCACAAAGGCGGTGTCTATGCCAAAAAAGAAGAAGTGTGAGGTATACATAATACAATGGCTAATTCGATGGTTTCTTATTGAAAAGATTCAGAATGTAGATGTAATTTATTCATGAGTCCTACAAATGCCTTCGGCTTCATCTTACCAAAAACTCGATATTGACCTTATAAACCTCTGTATTTAATATTTACCCTGCGCAACTCAGTACTTCACTACAGCTCAAAACTAAGTTAGCAATGTAAAATCTTACCTCACCTTATAACCACAAAACCACCAAAAGGGCTGATAATTACATAAATCCTAGTTATCGGATTGTTTAAAGGTTTAAAAAGATATTTTCAAGAAATTTTTAAATGCTCTACTTGAAGCTGATTAAAGGCGTTTTTTCTCAGGGTTGTTCTGAAATCTCTCAACATTAGAAAAGGTAAAGGAACTAAGAAAAAACTGAATAGCTTCGAAATATGTATCATTATGCAATGAAATGTATTCCAGAATAAGAAAAGTTCTGTTAAAGTAAATCTGCTTTTTGAGGTGTTTCCAGTCCTTAAACACGAGAGATGAATAAAAGATGATGAAAAAGTGAAATTTGGTTCTAGACATAGATCAAAGCTGTTATACAAGTATAACTATTCGATAGGCCACAAGGAACGCACCTGCGACCGAGTTGGTTTTATATAACTTTCTAACTGAAATTTTTTTATTTTGTATTAAAAATAAAATGTTATAAACTCCATCTTAGGTAATATCAAACCAACATAATGTGAATGCAAGTCATTATGTAACTTTTCTTCACTTTCTACTAGCAAAAAATATGTTGTCGGTTATAAAATGATACCTAATGACATAATTTTTCTTGCAACATACCCAGATATGCACCACATTACTTAATTTCCTAGATCTCGAGATGCCACAAGCTATAAAAGTGACACATGCCTGTAATGTTGCACGATCGCATAACAAATTAAATGAAAATGGCAACAAATATATGTATCTACAGACTGGGGAAAAAGTGAAAATCTATCGCTTAGTGTTTACATATTTGCTCATTAACCGCATAACTGTTAACGGCGGTATCGAAGATGTTGCGTTGAAGTTATCTGCGTTTAATATCTTGTTACCGTTATTTGTACTGTTACACGTTTTTTGCTGTTGTTGTTGTTGTTGTGCTCCGTATGCTGCTGGGCAACTTTGAAGCAGCGAAAGTGTTGCGTAACACAGAGAGCGTGCAAAAACAAAAACATATAAGGTTATATTATGCACATAACGGTATTTATAAATATAACTGTTTATATCTATATAATTTTTTTCAGTGATTTGTAGAGTACGATCTATTTAGTTTGCGCCCGCAAATAGCCACATTTGCTTGCATCGCGTTTTTAATTGTTGTTTTCTTTTGTTTGTCTTGTTGTTGTTTTTAGCTTTTTCATTTGTTTTACTGCATACAAATGCGCTTCTGCATTTAGGCCAGATTTGTTTGCTTTCACCGCACACGCAACAATGCATTCGAAAACAGATACCAGCAACAACAACAACAACAAAAACAATAAGGAATAACAAAACAACAACAATAAGAAAAGGCAAAAGTAAAAACAACTAAGAAACCGAAAACAACAAAAACAAAATATGACAAAACAATAACAATACGGTATGACAATACAACAACAATAAGGTATCACAAAACTACAACAATAGGAAAACTGAAAACAAAAACAACAAATTAACCAAAACCAACAACAACAAAAACATAAACGAAAGGCAACAGCAATCAGGAGTAACAGCAACAACAATAAGCAGCAAAAACCATAAGCAAAAAAACAACAACAACATTAAGCAGAAAAAAGAGTAAGCAAGAAAAACAACAACAACAACAAAAAAATAAGCAACAAAACCAACAACAAGTAGCAGCAAAAGTAAATAATGCGCTTAGGAAATGTCACCAGAATACACACGTGCATTTATTACTTATATATGTATATGTGTGTGAGTGCGTGCCCGCATTATTGCCACCATTTGGCCAACAGCGCTCATACCAAACATAAATAAATTAATACATACAAACGTTTACTTATGCACAGTTGGCCACGCGCCATGCGCCAACAAATATAACAACAACCATATAAGTAGCCATGTGTATTTGCGCAAGCGTGCCGCGTCGCTCACAGAAAACTGGCCGCCACAGCGACTGTGATTGAGGAAGTCCAAAAACAAACACAAACGCAACACATATGTACATACATACGGACACCCATACATATATACCCAAACATGAGTAGAAATTTGTTGAAAAAAGCTTATCAATAAAATGTGTAATATACCAAAGCAGTGTTGCAAAGCGATACGAAATTGAATTTGGCAAAACACACACACACACACGCACATATGTATATACAAGCTATGCGCTAACGAGGCATTGGCGTGACATGTGTAGCAATAAGTGCATTTTACGCGCGCTTTTTATATACACAACAGACTTGTGTGTGTGTGTTTGTGTGCTGGCAACATTTGTTGCAATTTAAATTCCAAGCACACACACTCACATACATTCAAAAAATGTATAAATATGTATATGCTTGCATGTCTGCATTTACAACTAACTGTTCACTTGCAATGCTCATTTTTGCAACCGGCCGGTTGTGCGTTGCAAATGCGGCAGTTGCACTTAACACCAACACCAATAAACAAACAAACCGCTCAGCGTCGCCGCCGGCAGCGCTTTGTAGAGCGCGCAGAGGCAACTCTTGAACAAACAAATAAAAGTAATTTTATCTCATTGCCCATGTGTGCGTGCATGTGTATGTGTTGGAGGTGTTGCAACACGCCCGTAATTTGTTGCTGCTTTGTTGCCTTACTCTCGTTTGTGTTTTTATTTATTTTGCTGGATAATCACTCTACGGTGCGGGCGCCTAAATGTCAACAATGCCGCTATTGTCCTACTTTGTGGCATACGCACACACACACACACACACACACTTTTGTGGCATGCAATTACACAATAATCTATGTAATGAAGCAAATAGCAAAGCTCTTTACACAAATGAAATAGTTACCTGGAATAAATGTGTTTAACGGTGCTTGTGATGGCACGCTACAATGTTATTGAGCTGAAATTTCATGGTTAGGTTTTATGTGGGGTGCCTGGTAGGGCTCTTTGCAGGATCTAAATGGAAAAAAACTGGTATTCTTGTAAAGTCTTGGGAAAATAGTTTTATATAAAGAGCATATTTATATCTTTTAGTTATAAATTCTTGTTAGAACTGCGTTCGAAGCAAACGTAACCTCACTTTTACTCGTGTCAACATGTTGGGAAAAATCAAGCAAAACACCTGTAAGAAAGAGATCAGTTCGAATTCATCTTACCTTAAAGCATTCGAACCTAAGACATAAAAATATATAGTAAAATTATAAAAATTTCTTGATAAACAAAAAAGTTTTCCATACAGGGACTTGATTCCGATCGGTCAGTTTGTATGGCAGGTATATGCTATAGCTGACCAATCTGAATTATTTTTTGGGAAATTACAGTTACACTCGAGATTGTGAGTTGTGCCAAATTTCATGCAGATATCTTGTCAAGGACCTGAGTTCGGTCGGTTAGTTTGTATGACTGGTATATGGTAAAGTTGTCCGATCTACACTATTTTTTGAAAAATTGCAGCTATGCTCGGGATTATGATTTATGCCAAATATCGTGTAGATATCTTGTCAAGGACCTGAGTTCGGTCGGTTAGTTTGTATGAATGTATATGCTAAAGAGGTTCAATATAAGCAGTTATGACAAACGAGCAACCTGCTTGGTGAGAAAAATACGTATGCAAGATTTTGTATCAATATCTCAAAAACCGAAGAACTAGTTCGCGTCTATACAAACGGACAGATAGACGAGTAGGACTAAAGCCACTCTGCTTGTTCTACCTTGTTCTTTTGAAACTTTAAATAAAATCGGGATACTTCATTGCCGTCACACGAGAAGAGTTGTTAGTAGAAAGTAAGGTCGTTGAAAAAATGCATCGTTCTGGATGACCTCCGACTCCTTTTACTGATAAAAAAAGTATTAGAGAGCTCGCGAGTCCATTCAAATGATTTTAATGGTATTTCGGGTATAAAACGCGTTCTTTCTCGACTAGTTCCGATAGAGCTAATTTTTTTCAAAAAGAGTACCATGAACAGGTCTTTTTGGATATATGTATGTACACGACACCATGGAGAGCTTTATAACCGCCGATGAGACATAGGTTTATGAGTTTGATATGCAAATAAGTCAACAATCATCGGAATCGAACCCGTTTTCAGTTGATCGAAGAGATAAAACAAAATTCGCTAAAAAATCGGAAGCCCAAAAAGTGCTTATGAAAAGTGTTTTGAGGACTAGGACGTTGGCATAAATGTTTTACTTTGGATATTTAATAAACATTGACGAATAATTAAGGATACTGCAATTTCCGGGTACTTCTTTGCCACAATTTATCTCAAATATTTCATCATCTGGCAGTTAGTTTTTCTAATCGCTCGCTAAAAATTCGGAAATGCAATATCTTTGATTAAGAGTTACGTTTCTCACATCAGCAATAATTCGATTTTTTATTGCTTTGCATTCTTTTTCAAGTTTGTATTTATTAGAAAATGTCTACCAATCCACATTGCTTCACTAAAATCAATCGCTGTCAATTTACTATCACTTCTGCTAGTCGGCTGCCATAGGCAACTTGTTGACGCTCACTAGACGAAAATCCAAGCTGAAACTATAAAATCGCGCGATTTTTCTGCTCATTTTTGGTTTCTGCTCCGTCCTTATTTTCAGTCACAAAATTCTATTTCGTCATTGCTAAAGTCGTTTTGCCACTACCATTTATTCTGAAAATTATTTCTAGTGCATTTTGGCTTGAGCATATATTCTGTTAGTTTTATTTTTTGAATGCATTTTTTAAATACCCTCTGCTACGCAATTCTATACCGTTTTATGGTGCAGATTTTATTGCCTTACCTGACAAGCGCAGTTTAGTGGCACTTCGCTTGAATAAGAACTCACAAATATACAGACAAGCCATTCATTGCGTTTTTATATACAAATTCCAATTGGTTTTCGTCGCAGATGCATTCGTTTTTCCTACATTCATTCAAGCTCTAATTCGGGCAAGGTATTCAGTCTACTGATGCGCAGTTATTCTATAAATTTTTGGCTGAAAATCATACAGTTGTGAAGGTAGAGGCAGCCGCAGATTATGCTCAATTGAGTTGCGAATTTTTTCGCGCAGTTTTAAGTCGCCAGATTGCTTCGCCTGAATAGTGAATTTTTTTTTCTTGTTTAATTGGAGATATATTTTAGGATTTTGCTTACTGGAATAATAAATTCTTCAATATATTGTGTATCCCAAAAGTATTTTGGGTTCTATATAAAAATCTGTTCAGAAGCCAATTTGAAAGCCACATAAAGATTTGTATTAAAATATGTGATAATGTAGTTTTTTTCAGTCCGGGTCAATTTTGATCAGACGGTATGTTTTGGCGAACAATATTTGATATATAGACATATTTCCTATTATTCTTTAATTACTTCTCTGGGTTCTTTTTGGGGATATAAAATATATGGAATGAAAAGGTAAAAATACTACTTTATAAAATCTCCCCAGCCGACTTTACAGTGGAAGTAAGTTAAGAATTAACAAAAATTTAGTGGATTTTGTGACAATAGTAGTGTGCAATCGATTAGCTGGAAAATCCTGGGGCTGCAAGTCAAAGTCTGTCAGATAGTTTTACATCATGATTGTGCGACCGACTATCACATATGGGGTGGCGACTTGGGGTCAAAGCGTCCCATATTTCGGTAGAGCTACAACAATTGAAGCTGCAACGACTTACTACATGCACATGAGTGTCGAGTGCCATGCGTACATGCCCAATGACAGCTGTTGTCGTGCTTGAATATCACACCACTTCACCTTTTAATGGGGCCAAACGAACACTGCTTCAAATGACAGCAGGTCAAGACAGGTTGCCAGTGATGAGGCAATCTCATCCTAGCGTATAAAGGTAAAATACCATAAGCTCTTCTTCCAAGGAACAGCATTACCAAAATAGTAAACTTCACTAAAGAGTTCACCTATCAGCAAGGCTGAATGGAATAATTCCACTCTCAAACTACTGTTTAGGGATAGTGGTACACCGACAGCTCGTAAACGGCTGAGGAAATTTATGCAGGAGTCGCAGGACCACACGCCAAACTTTCCGTACCTATGGGAAGTTTTCCGAGATGTTTCAAGCAGAGATCTTTGCCTTAAATCGGTGCGAAGAGATAATCGTCCAACGTAAATAGCACTGCGAACTTGTAAACATAATTAGCTACAGTTAAGCGCCACTTAAAATTATTTCTACTGACGAGATCAAATCGCTACTGGTGCAGGAGTGTAGAAAACGGCTGAACAGTCTATCAGAACATAACCAAGTGTACCTCGGTCTCACAAGTATAGGAAAGTAGGTGGGAGTGAACCCTGGTGTATTTCGGGCTCAATTAGCACTAGCTGTGCCATTTTCATACTCTAGTCGTAGATCTTTTTATTACTGCTAATACGTTTTACCTTCCCGTTGAAACCATTTTGTGGTTTCGATGAAGCTACTATTGTCCGATATGCTTTTTGTGGACATCCATTCAAGTTTTGGCGTCCAAGTGTTCTGTGTCGGATCGGCGATAGAGCTGGACATACACAGAGAAAGTGGAAAAAATTTCTTTGTTCCATACTGTTTCGCAGTCTCGGCAGATTCTATTATAGAGCATACCCATTTTTGATATTTTGTAAGGCGTTAGTTTAGTTATATTGCATTTTGTTATACTTTTCCATCTGTTATTTGCTAATTGTTGCAAATTGAGCTCTCCCCTGATCGATCCTAGCGGGCTTGGTATTAACTCTGCCTAGGATTTGTTTAGAAAAGCTCCTGCCTTTGTCAACACGTCTGCTTTTTGGATACCGAAAATGTTCTTGTGACCGGGAACCCAGATTAAGTCTAGGTGAAGCTTGTGTTCTAGTGAGCTCAGTGCCTTCCTGCAGTTAACGACAATGCTGGAAATAGTCATGGGCGAAGACAAGGCCATGAGAGCCGCCTGGCTATCCGTGTATATTGTTGCTTTATGTATCCTCTCCTAGTTATTCGATAGAGCTTCGCAGGCCTTCTCTATGTCCAGTATTTCCCCTTGATGGTAGCTGAGCTCGGTGGACGAATAGAGAGATAAATGTCCAATGTATAGTCGGGAATGAACTGGCTGATGAGCTCGCCCGCTCTCCGCAGTATCTACTAACATTGTAGGACCTGAACTCTTCATCGCGGTGGGTTCTCATACCCTAAAAGAGCCGCCCCACAAAGAAGAAGGAGTAGGCACGGAGATGAATTGGCAACAACTTCAAAGCATGTGCCGTGCCAAGTAGCTAATGCGTGATTATAACCTCAGCAGGTTTAAATATGTAGTCAACCTCCCAAAGGACAAACTCAGGTCACAGGTAGTATATGTAAAAATGCTATAATTATTTTATTTAAAAATGTTTAACCAATTTCCATAGAAAAAACAATATAGGATTATGAACAACCAACGGTTTTTCTCACAGTCTCAAGGCGAACTCTAGAAATTCAGTAATAATAATGATAATATAATATAAATTTTTGATCTAGCTAATTTGGTGAGAGCTTCTCGAACTTCCTTCTAAGAAAGATATCTGTATGGTGATTGCATTGGCAATGTCCACTATTGGGTACGATTTAAACTAAAAAGGTCATGCAAAGTGAAAAGTTTTTCATTACTATTCCTTCTATTTTGCCATATATATTTTCGTGATTAAATCTGCTTTAAGTTACCTACAATATAACATTTTTATGCAAATAGACCGCGAAACCAACTACGTGATTGAGTGCATCACATGATTGCCAATTCGCTGTTGGCAAACTTGAAAACTCCCACTTAATTCTTAAGCGTTTTGGTAGATTCAAGAGAACGAGTGAAGTTGTCTGTTAACACTATTGTAACTTGAGTGCTTTCAAAAACGGTAAAGGGATAATTTGTTGTTATAACTAAAAAAAGATTATGAACATTATTAAATTTATTTCCATTTATTTTCAAGTTGCCCGTTTAGGCACTCATGTCCGCCACAGGGTGATACGTTTGCACTGCAAAGCGGTTTTTTGGCGATTGTCACGCCCCTAGTAGGATCATTTCGGCAATTTAAACCTCCACTTGACTTTCTTCTCTACGGAAACTTAAGTTAGAAGAGCAGCGGGATCCAAGTTGGCACGTTTGCCTTGAAATTGTGGTTTGGGGCGATTGCCACGTTTCTACTAATAATATCTAGGCAACTTTGCTTAACTATCTTGATTTAGATAGACAATTTGATCCAAGTCACGCAGTTACCCCTTTGGGCAATTGTGGAAAGCGGTTTTTGGACGATTTCCAAGGCGTCTATTGTCAGAATTTCAATTTCTGATCATATGGAACTTTTCCGGATATGAGAAATTATGACTTCAAATTCCGCTTCCTAAAACTTCCGTTCAATTAACCTTCCGTACCGAGCCTCGCAATTTGTAACTGTGCCTCAATTATAGTTTCCACTCGCATAAATCCAATATTTGCAGCACACTAATTTTCCTCTCTTCTGCCCTTCTCCTTGACGCTTTCTTTAACTCCGCACGCTTATTGCCGCTCGCCGACCAATCTAGTTTATCGACTGCGCTCGTGCCACAATTAACTACAAATTTTCTTCAACCCACTAAGTCTAAGTCACCTTTCACTGTGCGGCCGCACTTCAGTCACTAGGCTATTGCCAATTTTTTCTGCATTTTTTGCGTTTTCTTTTTCGTTGCGAAACAATATTGCCATATTGGCTTGGCAATCGTTTGCAATGCGATCTCTCAGGTAGTCGCATTTTATTTGTTTCAAATCAGTGCTCCTTTGTTAATAACGGTTTTTTAGCCGACCCACTGCTTGCTATTGCATTTCAAGTTGATGTGTGGAACACACACACGGACACACACGAATATTTATGTTTGTTTGTTTATTGTTATTGCAATTTTTTGCGAACGCCGTCAAGCGAATGGCAAATAAAGACTGCCAAGCGTCGTTTGTTATTACATTTTTTGTTGTTGTTGCTGTTGTTGTCTATTTTGGTTCGCTGCAAACACCACTCCTCATTTATTGCATAAGTTCGGCGCTCACGCGAAGACTTTGAGGCAATTGTGAATGCGCTGTTGCACACTCGTTGCAACTCTCAAGTGCTGCCAGCTTTTTGCCACTTTAGTCGTTGCTTTTTTGCCGCCATCTACTCTAGTTGAGTTTAACTTCTTTTCTGTGAACTGCAATCTATTAAAGCGAATATGTGTCTTTCACATTTTCGCCTTTGCTGGCATTCGCATGAGCTCTTTTTGTGATTGTTTTTGAATGCATTTATTGGCACAAAACTGTTTTTGTGTTTGTCAGGTCTGGCATTTGATCTACTGAGCGTTTGTTATTCGAAAAATTCGTGTTCATTAGAGCATTTCGGAGTGAATGTTTAGAGCGGTATTGCTTCAGCCATAGTTTTTTGTACCTTCGAGGTTTGAAATTCTCTGCGGATTTATGCGCTTTGAGAAAAATTATTTTTTTTTTTTACAAATTTTTTATATAATTTTCCTTTCCAATGCCTTTCACAATACTTTAATTTATAAAGTATCTCATTCTATGTTCATGCAAGTGTACTTTGAGGTTAGGTTCTAAAAATATTTTTGAATTTTAATTAATTTTTTATTTAAAATATTTTAATATTTAAATTTAGGGGTAAAATACATAAATCATCCCACTTTATATTATACATATGTATGCATTAAATATTTTAGAAGTAATAATTCAACTAACCAAAATTTTTGTTTTATATTTTCAGGTGAGCCTTTCTGAACTATTTTACCCTAAAACGATTAGAACAGGTTAGTAATAAGTTATATACAAAACTATATAGAATAGCTTAAAAATTTTCTACTTTGTAGAAGACTAGTGGATCCGGCCATGCTTTGCTGTGGTATTCAATACAGTGAAAATATTATTTGCGAAAATAAAGGCAACACAGTTTTGTCCGTATAAGAATCCAAGGAAGAATATGTTCATATAAATAAATTTCATTGAAAAAAGTTACGAATTTAAGGCTTCTTTCTCAATGTCTGGTTACCAGCCACTCCTTCCAGTTATTATAGCTATCCGTTTAATAGATTGTACTTAATATCTATTTAATAGAGCTTTCACTGTATTTTTCATTCAAAAATTGTTTTTACTATCCTATCTTCTAAGCTGGTTCCAACTGGACAAAGTGTGCTAAATTTTATTAAAATCGGTTCAGTAGTTTAGGAGCACACACAACGTTACACGTTTCTGGGAAGTATATTACAGACTTTTCCTTTTGCCTCCTTATAACCCCTTTTTCTATATACCGAAAAAGTATAATACCAAGTTAACATATAAGTAGTTAAGAATTAAAAAAAAAATAGTCTTAGAATTAATATCTTTTCTTTTAACTTACTTCGTGTTATACTATTTTAAACTAGAGCTCGCTCTGAGTCATCACTTTCAATACCCTAGAACACTGGTGGGCTACATACACAGTCAAATAAAAGAGTAATTTTCGGTTTTTAATCCTGAAATCTCAGATTAAAATTAAAATTTTTATATTTAAAAATAAATATTTGATTAAAAAATTCGCAACTCTGGTCAAAGGTTAAGAATATTGTGAACTTTTCGAAAACTCGAACGTTTATTTAAGAAAAAAGTTTACAAAAGTATTATTTAAAGCATTGCTTACCGCAAGCTATAGAATTTTTCCATTGCTAGAAGAGTTGTGGAATGCCTTCCAAAAGAATTCTGTCTGTCAATTTTTCACACTGTGAACTGATGTGAACCGTATTCCAATAAGGGCGTGCTGCATCGATCGGAAAAAATGGTAGTTAGAATAGAAAAGTCCTAGACTATAAAGCGGTTGAAGTAAAAAATCCCAGCCACTGTTTCCCAAATAGTTTTTAACCTTTCTCACTTTATGAAGTCGCGCGTTGCTTTGATGGAAAATTATTGTCTTGTGTCTTAGCACAAGTTCTGGGCCTTTTCGGTAGGCGCTGGTTTCAATATAATGAGTTATTTTGGGTAACCCCTTTAATTGTTTCAGCCGATTTTGAAGCTCACAATAGAGTACTCCCCTTTGATCCCAACAAATTCAAAGTATTACTTTATCGTCATGGCTCTACCACTGAAATGACTGGCTGAGCAAGTTTCTTATATGATTTTTGGCATATATGTTTGATGCGATGAATTCATTTTCCATCACCAGTCTCTCCGACATGCAAAATCGTCGGAATAGGTTCTGCTGGTTTCAAACGTTTTGAAATGGCTGCTTGCGTTTTTCCCAACGATTTCTGCGAGAAATTTTTTTTCATTTCGCAACCATTTTCATTGAGTACTATCCAGTTCCTCATTTTGAAACTTTTCCCAGCGCCCATTACATTTTTTATGGCGAATATTCACATAATCTTACCTCAAATAATTAACACTGATTAGAAAAGTTACAATTTCACCAATTTCGACAGTGCTTTTATCCACCAATTATATTTTCATGCCCAGAGGTCGCTAACTTCCTCACTAAGCTGCGTAAGTGCCTTCTTTCGTCATGTTTATGAAACGCTTATAAATGCTATGGAAGCAAATAAATACAATCGAAGGATATATTTTCCTTATACCCAAAATATATTCTCGGAATACATTGTAGTGACCGAGTAAGGAAAATTTTAACCGAAAAGCAAGTACGTTGTAACCTTTCGATCTCAGTATACAATATACAAAAATACACTGAGTAGAATATTTTAAGATTACGACGAAGTTTGTAGCACCTAAAACGAATCTGCGGAGGCCTTATAAAATAGACTTATAAATGATCACTATAACCAGCAGTGCCTCTACATACGCGAACCAGCCTCTCGGTGCTTGCATGGACAACTTTTTCATTTGTTGAATAATATTCATAAAATTCTGCACACATTATTAGCTGTTATAATAGCGCTATATCAAAAGAAATTGCGCAAATGGGATCAGCATTTAGTTGCCATATAAAATGAACCACCGGTATCAAGTTCTTTACTGGAAAGTTTTCGTATTTCACGAAATATTTTAAGAAATTTGGAATTTATTATTTCCTGAGACCAAGCTAGAATATCAGAAAAGATCGAGTCACTATATATCACATAACCGTCCTACAAACTGAATGATCAAAATCAAGTTCTTGTATGAAAACTTCGTTACATGTAAAAGGATGTCCAGATTTAAGAGAGCTACTGAGGTCTATAATTTTTTATGTTCTTCCATTGTGAAGTAGAAACATCGTCCATATCGCATTTCTAAGCATTTAGTTGCAGTTGGAGACTGATGTAGCCCGAGTGAAAGAACCAAGTTTTTAGTAATTTGTTTTTCTTTAAGTAAATTTGTTATTCATATCATTTGTGATTATTGGCTTACTTAAGGCAGGACCTAAGCTTTCTAATTAATTTTCACAAAATTGAAATAAAGTTAAAATTCCACTATCTTACAATAACTTAATTTGTTATTTCAACCCTGGGCGGGAATCATTATTTTGCTGCTGTTTGCAAAACCCGATGATTGTTGATCGAATCGACTACCAAAGCATGTCCGTGACTAATATTTAAAGAAGCAAATAAACTGTTCCCCAACTTTAAGTCATTTGATATCATTATTTATTTTTTACTTTTATTATGCGTTGAATTTACAAATTCCTACCACTTATGACTTACAAGACTAAATTGTAATACTCCACACTGCATTTTCTAAATTGCCTTACCTAAACAAATAAAAAAAAAAAAGATTTCATGCTAATATTGAATAAACCATTGTTGTTATAATAAACATTTTTTTTTTTTTGACTTGACTTAGTATTTAATTACCACCAACATGTCACTTCAAATTAAAACAAGTACATGTATATGTGTAAATATAATATAAACAACTAATTCAAACGCCAACATGGGAAATATGTGAAAAAAAACTCATATGCTAATTTCACGAATCTCAGCCGTTTAGTCAGAGACACTAACTAAATATTTGTATGCCAAGAAAGAAAAAACAAAGCTTGGCGAAACAAAAATCAGAGCAAAAACAACAACATACACAACAAATAAACATATACATGAATAAATAATCAAATGTGTATGACACTCGACCGTATCACTGTGTGTGTTTATATATTCAATGCAAGGTGTGCGTATGTGTGTGCGTGTGAGTGTGCGCGACAGTGATAACATATGTAACGGGAAAGGCGGAGGTAAGTTAATGACTTACTTGTTATAAAGTCAAAAAATTAAAATTTTGTGGTCAAGAGTGACCTTTATTTGTCGAAATCAACTTAACAACTAACTCTTAATACTAATTAACATATTCTTAATATTGCCTAAATCTACCTGCGTCAGCACTTGGCAATTGGCGCATGCCGGATGTTGTTGCAAGTGTTTTATTTTGCTTATTCCCTTTTTAGGTCGATCCAGAATTTTGATCGGCACATGCCGGATATTGCACTGCTGAAATTGACGATTTTGCTGAGCGCGCGTCTGGGCTATTTCCCAGTTCTTTGTAATTGTTGACTTAGCGCTATAGTGTTGGTGTCAGCTTTGGTTTCAACTTAGCTGGCGCTAACTCTTCCGCCGCCAAAAACGAACGTCCTCGTTTGTTTGGATTAAAAAACTGGGCTTGTGGGTTCTGTTAAGTAAGGCATTTCGGGTGTTGCGACTTTTTTAGTATCGGCCTCATTGGCGTTTGGATTGTAGCTCGATAGCTCTGGTTCTGCCTTGAAATTTATTTTCATGATTAACTTGATAATCAAACTTGCTATGAAGATAATGCTAATGATCATTAGCGAAAAATTTGTTACTAGGGCTGCTGTGTGGGTTGTTTTCAATGCGTCCAACCGCTTGGTGTTATTAATGTGAAGTTCTTTCAACATTTCTAAGCTTAAAATTTCTTCTTCCTTGTTTGAGGGGATATTTGATTGCAGTATAGCAGGCAGGGGTTTGCTGGTTAGTATCTCGTTAAAAGAGTACTTCTGGTTGTCGATTATAACCGTGGAATTGTGGAATTGCACTGCATATGATCCTTCAAGGGTTATTTTTTGGTTGTCAATTTGAATTGTACCTTTGTACTGGTTTAGTAGAATTATTCCAGGTGAGATGTTTTCAACTGAAGGGATGTGCTGATTGTTGACTAATGTGCACTCTGCTGGTTCGCTCTTTAGTAGTTGTGGGACACAGGTAGTGTTACTAATGTCTATAATGTTCCTATGATTACAAATTCTAATATTGTTGTTTTCTTTACATTTTAGTTTAATGGCAAATATTTTATTATCATTACAAGTTACAATGTCCTCGAAAGGGATTTTGTTAATATATTTTTCCTTTTTTATTGGTTTAATTAGAATTGATTCACAAATTTCTTCATTTGTTAATGGTATGCTTACTATGTAAAATAACATTGTGTTATTTGAAGCTATTTTTACATCTGCTAGTTCTAATGATTCTTCAACATTATTTAATGTAAGATTATTCTTTAAAATTACAGATTTAACTAATTCTAATTCTTCGTTTGATAAAATATATGAATTTACAATTCTGGCTTTAGCCCAATGAATCGCATAATCTATATTGATAATTTCTTCCTTTATAACTCTAAGTTTGTATTTTAATTCTATAGCAACATTGTGCTGTATGTCTTCGTTAGATTGAACGGCTTTCAAAATTTTATTTGAAACGGCTGTTATCTTATTTATCCTATCAAAAACTATTTTATTTATTGTTACTTGATTGTTGTTATTGTCTACTATGTTATTTATTTGGCTCTCCAGTGTAACTAGGTCATCATGATCGGGATTTCCCGCGATCCATTTCCATACTTTTCCTATCGTGTCTATAGACTTCTTAAATCTTTTGGTTTAAGTCTATTTAGATAAGTTTGTGCTAGATTTAATTCATTAATTAGGATGGGTAAAAGGGGGTTTTCATTAGTAATCTTTGATTTTACAGTGGTGCTTATTTCATTTAATGCATTTTGGCATGCATCTAGATCAACTTTGTGTATTATCCTATAGGTTCCAGTTTGAATTTTCGTCAGTCCTGTGTCAAATGTTGCTAGTTGTGAGTTCGTATAGTCTATAATTTTAAAGTCTGCGTACACTAAATGTACGAGAAGTCTGAAAAAAAAATTATACGTTTATAAGAGAATTTAAAGATTATTAGTGTTTCTAGGTCTTGATGTTACTTTTATGTACTGTCCGTCCTTTTTCAGTTATTACCACGCTAGATTTGTCTTCCTTTACTATTTCTTTCCTATATCTAGCGGTAAGTTTGGATCCTAATCGTTTATCTATCCTGACGTAAATTATGTCACCAGGGGAATATGTTTTTATGGGTTGTCTTGTTTTGTTATGAGTTTCTAAGTCCTTCACTTGTCTTTTCCTAAGTATGTTTATGTTTTCTCTGCGTGAGTTTTCGTATTGTTCGGGGTCTATTGAAACTCGTCTGCCGAAAAATGTCTCTATCGGTCGTTTCCCTGTTGCGGAGTGTATGGAGTAGTTGTATTCATATGTGGATCTATCTAAAAGTTCTTGGAACGAGCGATGAGTTTGTTCTGTTTTAAGGCAACGCATGATCTCGGATAGTGTGGAATGAAATCTTTCCACTTGACCGTTGACTGTACTTGTGTAAGGGGTGTTTTAAATATTTCAATTCCCAGTTGATCTTCAACCATGAATTGAATGGAAGCTGAGTTTAGCGATTTTTCGTTGTCGATGACTATTGTTTTCGGTACTCCGAAAGAAAAGATTATTTCTCGTAGTGGTTCTCTAATGTCTTCTATTGCTTTTGATCTTATTAATTTAACTTGTGCGTATTTTGAAAATTTGTCTAATGCCGTTAAGACCAGGTGTTTTTCTGTAGTATAGATATCTATGTGAACTATTTCACCGGGATATTGGGGAATTGGGGTTTCGAGTAATTTCGGTTTGTTGGGATGACGATCATATTTATGTTCCTTACAAACTTTACACTGCTTAATAATATTTTCTATTTTTGCTTTCATTTTGGGGAAGTAGACTTTTTGTATGAGTTGTTTCTTATTTTCATCTCTATTTCTGTGTGCTCGTTTGTGTTCTTTCAAAATTTCTTCGTTTTGGGCGTCTTCGTTTATTAAGTCTTCTACTTTAGTTTGGGTATAGCGGATTTTGTAATTGGAAAAATGTAGGGGTAGACCTCTTGGATTTTTCCCATTATTTCTTCGGAGGTAATTATGCCATTTATGACTGAAGGGTTTAGGTAACGTTTTAATAATGCCACTAGGTTGTCCATTGAAAAATTGGGTTTGGTAATTAGATGTCTATGGTAGGTCGGGAATGGTATTTTAAACTGATAGCTGTCTTCTTCTCCTAAAGAGATCCAAAGTTGATTTTTGAAGGCGTTTATGGGTCCTTCCACAGAGGGGATTAGGTTATGAGATGAGCTTTCATCGGAGTGGGTAGCAACTGATAATGAATTTAATTCAAATGGTCTAGATAAAGTGTCTGCAACTACATTCGATTTTCCGGGCTTGTATCTTAATTCATAGTTATACTCTTCGAGTATTGCTTTCCAACGTTTTAGCTTAGAGTTGTTATTTTTATTACTTAGGGCATATGTAAGGGGCTGGTGGTCAGTGTGTATTACCACTTTTGCTGTACCGTATAGGTAGTTCCTAAAGGAGTTGAGTGCCCAAATTATGGCAAGCATTTCTTTCTCATTTACCGCGTAGTTTTCTTCTGCTTTGTTCAATGTTCTTGAAATGAAGGTAATTGGTTTGCCATTTTGCTCCAGGACCGCGCCTATGGCATATTTTGAGGCATCTGTAGTCAAGTTGAATTCTTTGTTGTAATCGGGATATTGCAGAATTACGTCTTTAGATGTCAACGTGTTCTTGATTTTATTGAATGCTGCCTTTGCTTCTTCATTTAATTGTATTTGGATTTTTTTGAACTGCTCTTAGACATTCTTCCTTCTTCACCTCGAAGTAAGGATGTTAACGGCTTTGCTAGCTTAGCATAATCTCTGATAAATCGTCTATAATAACCAGATAAGCCTAAGAATGATCTTAAGTCTTTGATCGTCTGAGGATAGGGGAAGTTGGCTATTGCTTGTACTTTGGATGGGTTTGTTGAAATACCATCGGAGGATACTACAAACCCTAAGAACTCGACTTGTTTTTTAAAGAACTCGCATTTGTTGACTTGCACTTTCATGTTTGCTTTTGTAAGGGTGTCAAAAATTGTGTCTATATGTTCGTAGTGTTCTTTTTCGTCTTTGCTAAATATAATAATGTCATCTATATATACATAGCATATCCGTCCTATATGTTCCCTTAGTATGTCGTCCAATGTCCGTTGGAAAATAGACGGGGCATTCTTCAAACCAAATGGCAGTCTAGTGAACTCATATTTTCCATTGTTCACTGAAAAAGCTGTCTTTTCCACGTCAGATTCCTTAAGAGGAATTTGATGGAAACCGCTTTTTAAGTCAATTACAGAGAAAATTCGGTTTTCTCCTAGTTGAGAGAGAACCTCATTTATTTCTGGTATTGGGTACCTATCTGCAATTGTGACTGTATTTAGTTTTCTGTAATCGATAACCATTCGGAACTTTTTTCGCCTGAAGCGTCGTTCTTTTTGGGTACGATCCAGACAGGTGAGTTGTAGGGTGACCTTGATTTTCGGATGATTCCGTCTTCCAATAATTTGTTTACTTGGTCTTCTACCTCTTGTTTAAGGCTGATAGGGTATGGGTAAGATTTTGAATATATGGGCGTGTCGGAAATTGTTCGTATTTCTGCTACTACTTTTGTTGTGTATGTCAGTTTTTCGTTCGGTTCTGAGAATAGGTTGCGGTGTTTTCGTGTTAGCTGGCTTATTTCGTCTTTACCTATTGTTATAGGATGATCGTCTCGAATATGTATTGTATTAACATTCTGTATACTAAATTGCCTTAGATAGATTCTTTTTGTGCTTGCTATGACCATGAAATTTTCTCTTGTGTGTATGACTGCTGAGAGTTCTTTTAGACTGTCGTTTCCTAATATAGCATGGAAAGTCTTAAGTGTGGGTAGTAGAAAGAATTTAAGTCTGCAGTTTTCCAAGTTGAAAAGATTTAAAAATGTGTGTTGTGTAATTTTTATTTTTCCTCCAACTGAGTTGGCGAAAAAGGGGTTATCGTTTCCTTTTGCGTTTTTAACTAGACCGGATTGGATATAGTTTTTGTTAGATCCTGTATCCACCAATATGTTAAGTATTTCGCCGCTCTTCGTTTTGCATTGAAAATAGGGCAACGAAGAGCTATTCAGTCTAAAAAATGTACGTCCGTTAGGTCATATGGTTCTTTGTCTACATTATTGTAAGCTGTTTCCTGACTGTAAGCTATTTGTTGGGTGTTGTCGTATTGGTCATAATGTTGGTCTTCCTGGTATGGGTCGTAAGTTGTTTCGTCCGTGTCTATATGAAAGTTCCTTTGAGCTTTCGCTGGGGGGTGGTTGATCATGGATGCATTCAGTGGCCGTTTGCCAGTTTCTTGGGGCTTAGGGCGGTTCACATAATTTACCGCTCTTGTTCTGATGCTTTCGTCCACGTCCATGGGTTGAGGAGGTTTAGGTGGCCTTGGGGAGGATAGTTTGGTTGTTGGTTATATGGATATCTAGAGTGGTTATAGGAGTTTTGTTGTTGGTAGCTATTGTGTGGATTCGAATTTGAATTTTGATATTGCTGGGAGCTATGGGGACTCAAATTTGGTTGGCGATAAGTTTGCTGAGGGTGAGGTATATGGGCTAATTCGGGATAGAATCTTGATTCGGGAAATCGTGAGTTTAATGGTTGTACCTGCCTTGCCATGGGGGGTTGTTGTCTAGGAATGAAAGAGTTGAAACTTTGATATCTGGGAACTGATGGTGCATTTAACACTTGGTTGTTGGCATGGTGTGCTCTAAAGCTTTGATTTTCCAGCTTTAGACAAAGGTGTAGTGCCTCTGGTAAAGTCTTGGGTTCTTTTATACCCAGAAGCCTCGGGAGGTCACCGGAAAGTCCTCTCACAAAAGTATCCAGGGCCTTGGCACGGTAGTTGTCCGTTAGTAGATGGACTGCCTCCTCGCCAATTTCCATGCATCCTATTTTGTTAAGTATTAGGGATAATTGACTATAAACCTTCTGATAAAATTCGTTTATAGAGCTCCTTCCCTGAATGAGGCACGTCATTTGATATTCCAGAGTGCCTATGTCGCGTTTATCGGCATAGTGGGTGGTCAGACAACGGGAGATGGCTGTCCAATCCAAGGGGGTGTTGTATGATTCTAGCGCTATGTCCGCTTTTCCAATAATTTTGTTCCGGATTACATTTAGAATTCCGAAAAATTTTGGGGTGCCCTTTAAGGGTTCATATATCTTTATAATTCGCTCGACACTTTTTTTCCATGAGCTGAACTCAGAGGCGTTTCCTGAGAATTCTCTCAAGGATCTTACGACATCTGGGACTTTATCCATTTCAGCCATATTATTCCTATATTGCTCTTCTATAGTCTGATCTTTTATAATAGGGTTATTGTTATTGCCTAGAGTGGTCCTGACTAGCTCTGGTCCACTGGCTTCTATAGCCTGGGAAACCATAGCTCGTATCATGTTTGCTAAGTCTGGGGAAATTTGTTGGGCAGGTGGGGGAGTTATGTTGTTCCCTAACACGGGTGGTCTGATCAAATTATTCGGATTTGCCATTTTTTTGTTGTTATTATCTGCTTTTTATTTAGATTTTTGTTTAGTTGATAAATCACTGGAGGGTCCCTTTTGTGGTGAATCGCAGTGTTTTTTTATGTTATAGGCTGGAGGGTCCCCCGAAGGTGGTGAATCGCAGCCTCAGTAATATTTAATTTTATAGGCTGTACAAGCCGTATTTTATTTTTTGGTTACTTATATTTACTTACACTATAGCTTCACTTAATAATTTATTTATTATTAATAACAAAAATTTTTTCCTAAACTTTTTTCACAATTTTTTCTCTCTGGTCTTATTATTAATTACATATATTTCTTAAGCTACTTACACTATATACAGCTTCATGATGATCCTCGAAACCGATGAGTGTGTATTTGTCCTGTTCCGTGTTTGTACTAGGGTACACTTCCTCACACTGTTTTTGTTTTGTAGGCTTTTTGTTGCTGTTCCTTGTCGGTGTCGCTGGAGCGTCCAGGAAGGGTTTTCCTATCCTTTTCACGTTCTTTATGTGTTGGTTACTTTTTTATCCTTTAATCCGCTCGGCCTGTGAGATTACTTGTCACCAGTTAAAGGCTAACCTTGTTTTTTTCGCGGCGTTTTTTTTTTATATAACGGCACTTTTAACTTTCGCGAACCGATCAAGCTTTCTTCTTTAGCTCGGGCGCCAGTTAATGACTTACTTGTTATAAAGTCAAAAAATTAAAATTTTGTGGTCAAGAGTGACCTTTATTTGTCGAAATCAACTTAACAACTAACTCTTAATACTAATTAACATATTCTTAATATTGCCTAAATCTACCTGCGTCAGCACTTGGCAATTGGCGCATGCCGGATGTTGTTGCAAGTGTTTTATTTTGCTTATTCCCTTTTTAGGTCGATCCAGAATTTTGATCGGCACATGCCGGATATTGCACTGCTGAAATTGACGATTTTGCTGAGCGCGCGTCTGGGCTATTTCCCAGTTCTTTGTAATTGTTGACTTAGCGCTATAGTGTTGGTGTCAGCTTTGGTTTCAACTTAGCTGGCGCTAACTGGTATAAATAAATTAAACACAATTACATTAGCATTTAAATGCAAGCAGACACAAAAGGACAACAGCAGCGAGGACATGTAGGAACACGAAGCTAACAGCGAAGAGGGAGAAGAGGACAGGCGAAGGCGTGCGCCATGTTGGTGTGAGTTGGGTTGGGTGTTGGAGGGTAATACAGCGGCGACTTTTGGTGGTACGTTGGGAAGCGACAGCTGGCACCGACAGTCTACAATTGTTGCTGCAGCGACTGGCAGGCAGAACTTGAGAAAAACAGAGCGATGTGAGAGTGTATGGGTTTATAAATAAACAGTTAAGAAAATAATGTTGTGGCGGCTACGAGTATAATGGGAAGTGAAATTGGAAACACATTAAAAGAGGTGTGCGAAAAAAACTTTAGGCGAAGTTAATACTACCACAAGGAGATCGAGAGTAAGTGGAAGAAGAAGAGAACCCTGTAAGCAAGCAAGGTGAAAGTATGGTGAAGAATGCAAGTACATGGTGTTCTCAAAGTTCGTTGTACATATAACACATATCTTTTTAGATAACGGTACACAAAAGATTTCAGTGATTGTTAGCACGAGCTTGTCGTGAACGTCGCACTGTAGGTGTGAGAGACCCTTCAGGTGCAGACACGTGTTCGCTGAACCTGAACAACCTGGAAGCCACACGTCACAATAATGTAAACGAGAAAAATTGTAATTGTATAATAAATTAACATAATATTTAATATGTTATCCCAGTGCAGACAAACACAATTTTCTTTGTGCGCTTTTATTGCCTATAAGATAACTCAGAAAATATGTAAAAGGGAAATCTCATGAATTTGTTTGCATATCAACGCATCTTTAGGCGACTGAGTCGCTGGTAATATATATTTTGTAGAAATTCGAAAGCAGACAAGCCTCCAATACATATAAACATATATATTCAAATATTTATATATACTTGTGTGCACTTAAGCCCCCAAAAACAACGCTTTACCAAAAAAATATACAAACCGCAATGTTCTTTACGTATTTTCGTGCCTGCCCACCGCAGCTAATCAAATTTATGCGTCACGCCAGGACCTTTTCACCTGACGGACCTAAAGCTAACGGGAGACAAAGATATAAAAGGTACACAAAAAGCTACCAAAAAACCAACAAACCTTCTGCTTACCAAACCAAAATCCACAGGGAATACATATTCTCAAATAAAAAACGATTATGAAAAAATCTCAAAGCTCACCTGTGGCGACTGGCTGCAAAAAGGTTAAATAAATTTCCATTTTTTCCCTGTTGACACTTTTGTGACATAATACACAACATAATGTTGGCAGATAATAGCTAGCAGCGCTGGTAATAATCGCAGTCGGCGCAATAACACACACAATGAACACAAAAACAACAACAGCCGCTGTTTGGGTATATCAACACCTTTTCAACACACGACGGTCAATAAACGATGCGTCGACATGTGTACATAAATATTTATGTAAATTTGTTGCGGATGCGGCAACCAATCGAATGGCTTGCAAAGAAAGACGAAAGGAAGGGGTTGTAAATTGTAAGTATTTCCTAAACTAATATGCTTTTGGTTGGCAGGGAAATTTAATGTGGACGTTTGAAAGAAAAATTTCACTAAGCCAATGAGATTTAAGAAATTTTATAAAAAATAAAAAAATAGTAAAGCTGTATATATTTTAAATAAAATAATTTAATCTCATATTTATAAAATGAGATAAATTTTCAAAGAAAATATTAAAAAAACTTATTCAAAAATATTATAAAAATTTGAGAAATGTTTTTAAAAATATTTTAAGAGTTTTTTGGAGCTGTTGAAATATTATTAAAGTCTTTCCCCTAAAAATATTTCCCGATTTTTGTGATTTTTAACGTTTCGCATTGAGCTTTCTTTGCTAATCCACTATGGGTACCAGTGCGTATGAGCAATATTAATGGCAATTAATGCTTCGAAGTTACTTTAAAAATTTAAAGATTTGTATACTAAGCTGAATATATCAGCGGAAATATATAATAATATAAAATTTAAAAGATCTAAGAACTTGCAGATACTCAAGGTAGCCAAATCACTTCAACAACTCTACACCTGAATTTTTCCATTTTTTGGGAATTTTTGACAATCTCTAGTAAGCTTCCTTAACATTATTAATGTGACCAACAGTGCGTATGAGCAACGTCATACAAAATAAATAATACATAACTAATTGTTAACCGATTTAAGTATCAAAATCTAACACTTAACTACGAACGAATAACGTATATTACTCCCACAAAGATAAAATAATAGAAAATAATTAACAAATTTTATCCAAAAGCTTCCATAAACGTTTACTGTATGTGAGATCCGAAAGTAGAAAATGTTAAATCACTCCAACAACTCTTAATCTGAATTCTTTCCATTTTTAAAGGTTCTTGTTAGTCCCTACTGATCTCCCTTAATTTTATTACAGTGAGCAACAGTGCGTATAAGCAACATAAGGCAAGGTAAATTTTTTCTAACCAAGTGCTAACCTATTGATAACCGCTTTGAGTATTTAACATCTACGAAAGAGGTTAAAAAATAAGTCTAGATGGCCTTTAGTATTATGAAATTATATTGACCATCATATGACAGCGAAATAGCAAAGAAATAAAACGGCTATGTTTAGAAAATTCAGGAATAAGAATACGAGTATAATATGCCGAAATTTTTTTCGGAAGCAAAGCTACAATAACATTGAATGATAACAGCTGTTTTTACATCAATTATTTCTGTGAGCAAAGCTTTTCTTTCTCCACACCAAATTACATTTGCTTAGCTACCTCTCAGTGACCAACAGTGCGTATACGTAACAACACTTTAATGTTGATTTCGAAGTATTTAATATCAATTTGCAAAATTCAAATGACAAATTCAAGCACGTACAAATGAAACGTATGCCTCGACACATGCAGAACACACACTTTCAATTAGACATTTTTTTCCACATGCTCAACTTCTCTGCATCCTAACTTTGCTTAGTACAAGTTGCCTTCATTCAACTCTTATTATTATTATTATTATGATTATTTTCTTGCAAATTCTGCTGCACTGACAACTTCATTAAAACTTATGCTTTGCGTCAGACTTGTGTGCCACACGCTTCACACACATATGTTTTGCGCCGTCATAAATCCTTATTTTCTCGACGCACTTGCCATATTAGTTGGTATGTGGGGAGAGTATGAAAGGCAGAATAGAGATTTAATACGAGGCGTGCCTGTGGCAACTAGTTTGCACGTACGCGATGCCTGCACCAACGAAGTGGCATATAAATCAATTAATTTCTTGGCTGTGCAAAAAGTTTAATTGAAATTTTCATGCATGAATAATTTTAGGCGGCACGTAAATGGCAGGAAGAAACATATATTTATACATGATTTTATGTAATGGTAGACACAAAACCTTTATTCGTTTTATAGAGTTCAACTAAGAGTAATTGATGCCGCTTAACAGTGAGAGAGTTCGATTTTGTCGCACTAGTTGGCAGTTAATAGTTCAGTGATTGTTTATTAACGCTTTCCTTTTGTCTCTAATTTACTTGTATGAAAAGTTTTGCTACCAATTCTGCTCATTCCGTCTCTGTGGTTTATATTTCTATAACTTCTTATACCACAGCGCGTTCTTATTTATGTTTCCGGCCACTTCCGCTATCTCAACTCTTTCGGAACATTTTTTCACTGCTTGCACTTCCGTATTGGTATTCATATATTTGCCTAAAATATGTTTCGCGTCATTGGTTAACGGCACAGTCTCGTACATACACACGCAGTCACACAAATACACTCATAGTCACATATATACCCATACAGTCACGTTCATCTCTACATATTGCCATCCAAAGCCATGCAAAAACCAAATACCATCCATAATTGAAATTGGTATTCCAGCAGCAGTTTTGGTCAATTTATCAAAACTTTATTCGAGCGTGCATTGTGGCAAATCTTACAAGAACAACAAAAACCATAAAACGCTTACAAACCGCTTTTGTATGCTTCAGCCATTGAAAGAGTGGCGTGTAGAACTCACATAAGTCGGTACATACAAACTTGCGTGACTTCTTTGTCATAGTGTGTGCTGTGCAGAGCCTCCTCATTTATCTCCTTATGAAATCGTATATATTATTTTTTTGTTGTATTAGATAAATTTGGTTATTTATATCTGAATTAGATTGCGCTTTCAATTTGAATGTTCGATTGCTTTCATTTGATAATTAATATTTTGCTGTAGTATGTGAATTGAATGATTCGGCTCATACTCGCGGGAAGATCATACACTGCTTTAGTATATAAAAACTGTATTGAAAGTTCAATATGCAGAAGTATACTCCCATAACCATAGAAATTTATAAAATACTGAAAAAATTTAATCCAAGTGCATCCAAAATCTTAATTTAATGTGAAATTTGGGACGTGAACAATATACGAAGCCTTAAGAAGAATGAATTACAACAACAACTCTCGCAAGTATGAATATTCTCTCCAATTTTGGGATATTTTATTAGCAGTTTTACTATGAGATACAGTGCGTATGAGCAACATGAGACAAAATAAATTTTTCTTAACCCCTGCCTAACCTATTGATAACCGATGGCTAACAGAGTTAAGCATTTATACAATAATAAGTACTTGTACATAAATTAAAAGTTTAAAAATAAGTTTAAATGACTTCAGTATTATAAAATTAATATATTGACCATAATATCCAAACGATATAGCAGAAAACTTGAACGAAATTCAAAAATAAATTTTGAAAAAGTTACTTGTCATTTGATATGCTAATTTGATAAACATATATAGCCGTTGGAAATTTTTTAAAATATTTTTTATAAGTATTTGATTTAAAAAAAATATTTTTTTCTAATGCAATATTCAACATTTTTGTATTTGTATTTGTCGAAAATTGGCTTTTAAAATTGAAGTTTCTATTTGTCAATATCTATATTTTTTTAGCATAATTTTCTTCTCCAAAACTTAAGAATTTTACTTACTTAGAGTTTCTACAGTTAAAATTTGCTCCTACTTTCTGATTTCATTACCTTCCGGTTAGAAGCTCATATGAGCCAGTTACGTATGATAAGATAAAAATATGAGTACTTACAACAATTTCAGGAATAAGATGTATATTATATGTCTGTATATATGATGAAATTAAGAGTGTGAGACACATTCATATAAGTGTATGAATAGTATTTTTACTTTATCTCCCGTCCAAAGGCGACAATTTATATGCAATTCTTTCTTATTTTCGTTTTCACTTTTTATATTTCTCTCATTTTTATTAAGCAATAACTGCTTAACTAGTTTTTCATATTTCGACTGTACATGTCATATATGTATGTTTGTCATATTATCTGCGCAGTCTACGTTAACACCACACTTAATCCCAGCATGTTTTTCTATTCCTTAATTCCCCTTATTCTGCCTTACTTTATCTGTATGTCCTATAGTCTGCAAGGCTGCCAAATTCAACACGCCTTAGCGCCCATTTCAGTGCTCGGGAAAATCCCTTCGGTATGCAGCTTAAGATGCCATATTTGCCGAGAGCTTTAATCGTATTTGTAAATTCCAAAGCGTATCGCTTAAGTTTTCATTTCAACGTTTTCGCTTGCTCAAAATTTATATTTTATGTTTGATTCATGAATTCTGTTACCATTGACAACCAAAATTTTATAATTTAATAATTTAATATTTTTTTGGAGAAATTTGTATATTAAAATACGATGTACTTATAGATGTAAATATTCAATTAAAAATTTAAATTATTCTGATTTATTATATTATTTTCGTTTACGTAAAACTTTATATTATACATAAAAATAAAATGTATATTTTCTCTTGTCTTTCCAGGTATTTGTCCTATATCAAATATAAGGATGTGATTCTGAAATATAGTAACGAAAGGTTGGTGGTAAATATTATCAATATGTGAGGCAACTATTTTACGTCTTTGTCTTTTTGTCTGCGCCAATAAAAATTAAAGAAGCAACTCCACTAAGCTTGACACATTTTCTACATTTCATTTGAAAACCAAAATATGTTAGAAACGCTTTTTTTATTACTGTTACTGAACCTTAGCCGTAGTATAGTTTCTCTCTTAGAAAAACAACTTCTTCTCAAGTTAATAATTTTAAATATTAATTCTTAAAAAAAAAAAAAATTGAGGATCCTAGCCTATTTCTTATGATAGAAGATATGTGAGTCGTTGTCAATTTAAAGCCTTAGAAAGCTTTTAATTATATTTTTAGAGGCCAGCGCTGCAGCCTTTGCTTAAAATATATTGGACAAGGAAGTTGAAACACGAAAAAAATCACTAAAAAATATAGAGAAATCTGAGATCGCGAAGAGAAAGGACAGGAACTAGGTAGAATTTTTAAGGATTAAAATCGGTTTATCTCGATTTTCAGCAAAACTACAAGTCCTATAGAAAAGAGTTTTGCGGCGAAGTTATATCTTATCAAAACATCTAATACTTTCGTATGTACAATTTCTTCGCATAACCTAAAAATGCATGAAATGTTTCAGGAAATTTTAAATAACAAAATTTTTGGGATTTATATATTACATTGCCTAAAAAAATTTTATCAATTCTGTTACCATAGACAAAAAAAATTTATAATTTTAATTATAATTTAAATTTAATTTTTTTTTTTAATTTTTTAAAAACATTTTATTTTTTTATTAAAAATTTTTTTTTTCACCTTATTATGACTTAATATCGAAAATTACTGTAATCTCAAACAAAAATAATTTAAATTTTCTTTAAACAAATTTTTATAAAAAAATTTGTATTAAAATTATTTATTTTCCCCTTGTTATAAGTTAATATCGAAAATTACTGTGATCTCAGGCAAAAATAATTTAAATTTTGTTAAAAAAAAAAATTATAAAAATATTTTTACTAAAATTATTTATTTTCCCCTTGTTATAAGTTAATATCGAAAATTACTGTAGTCTCAGGCAAAAATAATTTAAATTTTGTTTAAAAAAAAATTTTATAAAAAAAATTATATTACAATTATTTATTTCCCCCTTATTATATTGACATCGAAAATTACTGTAATCTTAAAGTAAAATTCTCAGAAGATATCAGAATTATTTTTGAAAGTCCAAAAGCCACACACTTGTTGTAATTTCTGCTTTCTGATAATACAAAAATATATAATCTTTTGCCAAATTTCTTCTGAACTTGATTATGAGGGATCTCCTTCCGATGATGAATTTGTTAGGGTATATTGCAGTCAAGAAAAATTTTTTAAAATAATTTCCATGATTCTATTTCAAGTTTTAATTCCATCAGTAATAAAGCAAAACAATCTTTTGAACTTCAGTTAACGGCAGAGATTGATTAAAATAATTGGCAAGACGACAGTTGCCTAACTAACCAGAAACCTGAAATTTTAGTTACGTTTCGTGAGTGTTCCTTAAGCTTAAAATTTCTAAACCAATTTCACTTACTGGTATATATTTTCATGTAAAAATGCACAATATATTTTGCACCAATGTGATGTGAAGAAATCGTAGAGACAAACATGAATCATGAGCAGCTATTCCTAACCCTACTGGGCACAAAACGAAGCCATAAAGGTGAAGATAGCATATACTATATATAAAAAATATTTATTGTAGGTGCTAGTTGCTTAAATGAACGAAAATATATACATACAAACATATATGAGCGTGTTGAAAAAGGCACTTCCACTTGTGAAACTGAGAGCATTCGAAACGCCACTGCACTTGATATGAAGACGACGCAGAAAAACAAAGGACAACGGACAGGAAGCAGCAGTGCGTGTTTTCGAACTTTACGCTATACTCAACACTGCATGAAGTTAAGGATGGATAAATAATATATATGCTATGTATATATATACCAAATGTGTTAGTAGGAGTATATGAAAGTTGTCAGTGCTTTAGTTTCCTGCTCTGGAAACCTACTTTCCACGCTGTCACTCAGAGCAGACTTACAGCTTGCCCTTTGCATTGGTTTATGTTTGGTATATATCTATATAATGTAAAATATAATAAAGCCTTTATAAATAGATATATATGTTCATATCTATATACACCCACATATCTGTTGATGTCGCCAGCTAGTTTGTTGTCTGACAGTTTTGACACCTATCACTTCTAAAAATAAAGCACTCAGCTCGAGTGTTAAAAGTTCTTAAGCATATATGCTTAGCATGTGCTTGAGTATATAAAACAAACATAGCACACTCATACTTATATATTTATTGGCGAAATATTGATATTTGTGTGACTACTTTATGAAGGATCTTGCGAAAAGGGTAGAGCACCCACAACCACGCACATACATCGCCGTCAACGTGTTATGCTTCTAGTCGCTCGCTTGTGGCGATTTGTTTCACATTTATGTACTTAGCAGCTACATATAGCCTTTTAAATGACTGCCTTGCCATATGGCAACCTTTCATTTTGTAGCACATTAGTATTTGTGCTGAAATCCCTTTTATGCGCCTTTCAATACACTTTCCATACACTTTATATTGGTCAAGATACATCAGCTGCGATAAAGCGCTTAAGTAGCGTGCCTTATAAGTTGACTCGCCTGTCCATTTTCCGAGTTTTCTTAACCTATTTTGCCATCCCGTTACCTGATTTGGTCATGCTTCGCCATCAATAAAAATTACGCCAAAGTAAACGCATGAGCTTTTCCCTTTTTGATTGAGGAAAAGTGACCGAAAGTAAATAATCAAGTGCCGAGAATTCATTTTAGTAGGCGAATTTACCAATTTCGGATGTGGCCATGCGTAAAAAGGAAGAGAAAGCAAACGGATAAAGAGCTGTGTAATATTGGCGGGCGTTATGAGTTGAAGAAAATGTAAAAAGGATGTGTACGCAACGTTGAGACAGGACGCAGAAGGACTTACAATTATGTTGGCATTGTGGCGCTGTGTATTTCAAGTGTGTGTGTAAATATGTCGGTTTGTGTGTATGCTTGCGTATCTGCACATCTGCCAATGCCAGCCAGACGTTTGCTGCGTATGGCTTAGAGGTATAAAATAACTCGTGAAGCGTATGATAGTAGAAAGCATCATAGCCAAGCCGCACAATGGCAGTGACAGTCGCAGAGATTGTTGAAATCGTTTCGCATTTCTTTAGCTTGTACAAGTGCTGCTTGCGTAAATGAATGACAGCCGGATTTGCGGTTGACAGCGATTTTAGCCATGTTTGTTCTTCACATTGTCTGCAATTTCACTGACAGGCATTTTTTGGCGTCCAAACTTCTGTTGAATTTTAGAAATTAATATTATTTTTGAAGTTCATGCATTTAAGAATAGATTTGCAATGCTATTTTAAGTTAATTTAGGTAAACTGAAGGCATTATGAATAGAGCTTTAGTATTGTAGATGACTGGCAGGTGGATGAGATTAGAATTAAAACTCTGTGAAAGACTCTTTGTTTTAAAGGCAATGCAAAAATTTTCATTTATATTGATTATAAAATCTCTTACGCCGTTATTTGCTTTGTTGACTGCGATTTTGAAGTAAAAGAGTGTCAAGATTTTGTTCGAAATCAGCTCACAGTCCCTATCGCGTTTCTCTCAGTCCCTTTATTCTATGATATATATTTAGTTCCAGTAAAAACTATTCCAAGTTAAGCAGAATAAATCACAATCGCAAAATAAAATCAAAATGTTTTAATGTTCGTTGTCGGCGGCACCAAATCGTCTTATTTTCAGAAACTGTTTCCTAATATGGTCCTTCCTGTACAAATTGATAAGTCGACTGTTTCCAAAATATCGTCATTCATATAAAAATCGATAAATAATTTTTTGATTCATTATATTTTATCATCAAATTTGGTTTCGAAATCTTCCTAAAACATTTTTTTTCATAACATTACAAAAGTAGCGCCATCTATAAGTCATTTATATAGTGGTTTCATCTCAATGATTTTTAGTTTTAGGAAAATTGGTTTAAAAAATTGACAAAATATACACTCTGACAGATTTTAAGTACTATATACAATTCCAATTTTAGAGTTTTCCAACTTTTATTTAATCGAAACCGATTTTTCATGACAAAGAAGTATTTATCTTAATATAAAATTACTCAAAATTAAAGGTTTTGAAATAAAGTTAAATTGTCGCCAATTTTATATACGAAATTTACATGTCTTATTATATAATACAACATTTCTAATTCTTGCTATCTTGTGGAAATTAAAAAATCAAGATAATTCTATTTTTTTGAAAATCATCTTTAAATTTAGAATTTGGAATAGCCTTCTTCATAGAAAATTTTGTCATTTGCGGAGATATCTTCATGAAATTTTGCATACATTAAGACCAAAAACAACGGTATACTCTCCAAAAAAATTGCTCAGATTGGACCACTATAGCATATAGCTGCTATACAAACTGTTCAGTCAGACTCAAAGCCTTGTATGGAAGTCTTTTTTGTTTGGCAAGGTATCGTAACCAAATTTAGTCAAGATTATTACCTATGGCAGAGATATAATCGCTGAACAATTTTTTTGAATTGGATTTCTATAGCATATAGCTGCCATACAAACTGCTCGGTCAAACTCAAATCCTTGTATGGAAAACTTTTTTATGTGCGAAGGTATCTTCATGAAATTTTGCAAAAATCATTAACTCAGACATTGCTATAATTACTGAACATATTGCTCAGAACGGATCATTATAGCATTTAGCTGTCATATAAACTGATCGACCAAAATCACGAAAATTACTTTTTCAAACACTTTTACGTAATAAAAAATGTTTTTCTGAAGGTGAGCAGCCAAAGTTAGAATTTTTCTTTTTTCCATTCATATTTTCGACTCCAATTTTCCCAAAATTCTTCTCAATTTAAAACTAATTTATTATAAAATTTTTTCAAAGCTCCCTAACTTCCTTATGCAATATAGTAAAAATTTTATAAACGAATAAATTAACATTCACTCAAATCAACAATTTCTAAACAAAAATCCCCAATCGTTATCGCATTGTTCTTAAAGCAAAAAAATTGTTTTTTTTTGCGATTCTTACATTTAAAATAATCAATTATTTATTCATATTACAACAAGCTGTTCATTCATTCATTAAATTGCATTAGAAATCAACTATTCGAAGCGAATCAAATCAATGTTACCGCCAGTTTCACGCTTATCACCGCAAAGTGACAATCAGCAGAGGCGATACCCACAAAACGTCAAATGAAATATGCATGTGTGTGTGTATACAAATGTATGCTTAGAAAAAAAAAACTGCTCCGTTGATAATCAAATTAGAACGCAATCACACATGAATATCGTATAATTTGTCCCTCGTTCAATTATGCATTCATTGCATAGGGAATACACACACGCACAGACACACAAATACATTTTTTCTTGCATTTTGCTTTCAACCAACCCTAGCTGTTGGAAATTCTATTATTGCCAGCGTGTTGCTGTCGGTGTAAATGACAAGTGCAAATTGCAGGCAATTGTTAGTTTTTACTATCTCCGCTTTGTTTGTTAGTCCACATTCAAGTTGGTTAATTTCATTATTTGCATTTTTTAAACTCGTTTTTGCACTTTTGTTGACAGTTGATATTTGCTTGCTTGCTACTCAACGGTTTTATCTAGGGAAAATACATGTTAAGGGGATACATTATTTATGAATTGGTAATGGTTGAAGGAAAAATTAGAATAAACCAATTCTATATTTGAAATATCTGAAATGGTGTTCAATGAAGTTCATCGACCTAACCTTATATTTGTGACAATTTTTGAAAGGAAAATAAATGAGTGAAACTAAAAACAAACAAAAGAAAAATCGGTCGACGGAACTAACAGCCAGTAGAATCGCAAATATATTTTCATGTGCTCCAAATGAAGGAGATAACGTCTGCTAAATTCCTCGATTGTTTCCTTTACAGTGAACATCTTTAGATACCGTCGTTTCTGACATAGAATGGAGCTACCACTGTGGTGCACAGAACTTTTTTTTGAAAAGCTTAAATTATTTTCAAATTTAAATTTGCTATACTTCCAAGATTTGAAAATTATACATTTAGATTGGCTTAAGCATTAATAAATTATTTTTCAGTCTGAGGTGGGGTCTTGGCATAAGGAGCTAGTATAGCTGCGCCAATTTCAATCTTAGCTGAGTTCTTTTTATTTTTATGTGTTCTTTTCATATGTGCCTCTTATAAATTGTAATCCATAAATATTTTTCGCATGTCTTTGTTGGTAAACACTGACTATATAAAGCCAGATGAGGGTAGTGTTTGTGCTTGAGGGAATGTACTACTTATACGAACTTTTCGGAGTTGATGCCAATGTTCCACTTAGCGAACCACGGTTCTGGAGCATTCAAGCACTATTAGAATTGCCACTTGATGCCAGCAGTGTAGTATCATCTGCATAGGTAGTCATCATTATGAAGTCAGTGTTGATCAGTGAAAGATCCGCAGTATAAAGAATGTAGATCACAGGGCAAGTACACTTGGGGCATTCAAGCACGAACAGGTCACAAATCCGACTCAGCATCACGACATTTAACGTAAAACGTCCGATTGTGCTTGTAAGACGTTGGAAGCAAATAATGAGCCATTGGTAGTTTTTCCTTTAATTTCAATAACAGGATAATTGGCCTAAATGCCAGACCTTACAAATGCTTGGTGGACATCACGCTGATTACTGCATGACGAAGACGTCTCTTCTCTCTGAGCTTTGTCATTACCTCATGGGACCAAAAATTCCTGTGCCGCTTAAGGACGCTTTCGGTAGTTCTAGCTCCTAGTGTACTTATATAGCCAGCATTGTGTGTGCTTCTGGTCAACATTTCACAGCATAATCGATATCTGCCTCAGAGAAAATGACGATATTGGGGTCTACATTATCATCTATCCAACAGTCGAGGTAACTTTGAAAAAATTTTATAGTTTCAAGGTAACTAACCTTTTTCAAAAATGTGTAAAAATAATAAGAAAAAAATAAAACGAAATTTTCAATTTTTTTTCTATATAGTACATGGTATTTTATATTCTCTTTCGTATCCTCTCTCTATGATATTTTCAAAATATTCACTTCAGCCCAAGACGTGAAAAAAAATATTTTGTTGGATATATTCGTTTTGTTGGATACACTAAAAATTTCTCCCCGAAGTTCCAAAGCTCTCCTAGATATTTTTCTTTTTTTTAATTTGTTTCGATCTGAACTCATCATCATTTTTTGCCTTTTCCTTGCTTTAAAGCGTTCAAAGGTCATTTAGCATTTAGTTCGACAGCATAATTAGCGTTTCGAATGATACATCGATGATTTAGATCACTTTTTTGTGGAAGTTGAATACCGTGGGCGATTTACTTGACCTGATAAGAAACTGCCAGAACCTTTTCTTCACTTTTGCTTGGAGACATAGTGGGGCAATATTTGGCTTCGTTTGAAAATACTTAGCAAATTATGGCTTTGATCACCTTTTAGTCGTACATTCTTCTTTCCACGGATCACACATAAATATAAGTAGTCATTTTGCTTATTAACGCCGCCATGAAGAGTAAAAGGGCTTGGACAATTTGGGCACTTTCGTAAAAATCGGTTAATTGATAAAGATTTCAAGGCTAGTGCGTACATTTAAGCATCAAATGCAAGAAAAAATATTAGTTTTGTATCCAGCCATAGAAAATATTTTTTTCCAACAACAGCCAAAGTGGCTCCAGAGTCATGAGTTCGTTATGATGCAACTTTTAAGATTTTTCTCATATCACATTCATATCATCATTCCATCGGAGTCAACATACGAAAAAACCACATGCACAAAGATTGTTTACATATATATAATTTATTGAAGTTCAATCTAAAAATACACATTATAAACATTTAGCATATATTTGTAATTCATTTTATTTGACTGAAAATACTAAATAGCTTCACATCTCCCACAAGAATTTCAATCCCATCAATCAAATGAAAATTTTCACAAAAATATGGCTAGCTAATATAACCACACAGTTAAAAATGTGGCTCAGAATTACTACAGCAACTCCTAACCCAGATCTGTATTTCATAGGCAGCATCACATCTGTAAACATATATTTGAGATTTATTTTCATATTCATACATGAAGTACTATTCCTAGTATGCGAAATCTTCGACCTCACATAGTTGCTGAGTGCTAAAATTTCTTTCTAATTCGAATTTACATATTTCTAGCATAATTATGGTTTAAGGAGCGCTCAGATTGGCTAGCGTATGTAGTAGTGAAATCTTCAATTTTGCGCAAATATAGTCAACGGACTACCACGTTACGTATACGCCATGCTGCACGACGCACATATACGCCTTCGCTTTTACTTTCCGCTTCTTTTGCAACCATAGAAATCTTCATAATGGCACACACTTCACCCAGATATTACTTTATATAAATATATATAAAATATATATATATATATATATATACACGCAGTTTCTTGCTAGTTTGCCCCGCAAAGGTACTCAACGCATCTAATAAACAAATATTCGTTGCACCTTGCGAGTCGCAGGGTTTGTGTGTGCGAAATTGGAGCGCAACTTTGGCGAAACTTTAACCAAATAAGTTCCGCTTGTCGATTGCTGTATTATGGGGTTTCTCACGTAGCTTCACAGCAACAACAACAAATACCACAACTAAGCGCAATGCAAGAACAACTGTTTGCTCCAGTTCTCGCGCATTTTTTTCCTTTTTTCAACTAAGCCAAGCTGTTGGTAGTCAGTCTGCAGCAAGCATCTGCATTTGCTTGGCCTTTTTTGATTTCTTTTTAGCTTTTGCTGTTACTGCGCTTGTTTGTTGTTTTGGCTTACAACAAACACATGCCTTTAGTTGTTTAACTCGCACATTTCTCTCAAGTTCCGCTCAGGCTCTCTTTCGCGCATAATATCCGTTCGAATGCGCGTAACGTCTCACTACCAAAGAAGCTGCTCGCTGCTGCACTTATTTATCCTTCAAATTGCAATTTCATTACTTTGCCGCTTCTTGTTGCCACTGACTATACAACTACAGCTGTTGTTTGCTGTTTGTTGCGCTGACTTGCAGACTGAGGCGCTGCGCTTTGGTTCCGCATTCTTGCTGGATATTGGCTGCCTGCTCGACGACTTTCGCTTATTTGGCTTATTTTCCACTGCCGGGTTTCCTTCGCTCCCAACGTGGAGTGCGAGTCGCAGGTACTTATAAATATTTGTTGTTGGATGCTTTTGTAGCTACGCAGCGCATCTTCCTACGCGGTATTATCGAACATAAAAGTAGGTCAATATTGCGCTGCGGCATGTGAACTTCCACAAGCGCGCATTTAGATAAAATGTCTTCAGGTACAGTTACAGCTTCGTGCGTTTCAGGTGCTTGCGTATGTGTGTGTTTGTGCGGGTGTGTAACAGTTGAACTTTGCCTGAAAACTGCGCGTATTATCGAAAATATTTTCGCAACTCGTTGCATTTTCAGTAGCGATCTTTGGCTTATGCTCTATATAAACACATATACACACATATACATACATACATGGAAATGCTATAAATACTCGTATGGGAAAGCCAAAATATTTGTGCACATGTTGGCAGCAATTTATCTTTCTTTAAACGAAATTGTGATAAGTGCGCTAAGCATCGCGAAATCCACGGCTGCTTGCTGCCTCAGCGCTTACAAATACCAACACAAAAATTCACATAAAAATATAGGATTATTGTGTAGTTCCTTGCGCCGTTAGCGAATGTTGGCATCTTGTAAAATGTTCGATTTCTCTATTTTACCCACTTTACTTTGTTACTCTTGCTTTTTTGCTTTTCCGCTCTACAGCTTCAACTTTTCAATATCCGCTTTATTGAACGCTCGCCTGCTCTTGTATTTCTATAAATAGCATAAGTGCTTTGTTTTTGACAATTTTTCAGCGATATACGAGTATTGGCTGGTTGTAGTGCAAAAAATTTTAAATTGGTGTACTCATATTGCAATAACGAGCAGTTATTTTGCAGGAAGTCAGAGCAGAATAGGTAAAAATAGAAGGAGTAATAATAAGAATGAGCTTTTTGAAGAGCAAACACTTTACTGGAAATATATGTAGGTGGGTTGGCACTAGAAAATTTGAGTAAAAAACAATGCTCTTACTAACAAAGTGAATATATTTCCAAATTTGTGAATACTCAGAATAATTATGCGCGAATGCGCAGTGCTCAAGTAGCATAAAAGTACAGTACAAGTATTATCTGAGTGTCTTATCTTGCGCTGTTAGATCTTCTACACTGAGTTTACATAAAAAAATGTCTTATATTTGAAAACTTTAAGAGCTAGAAATTACGCTCGGTGAGGTAGCATTTATTTAGTTTATTTATGTACTCATTATCCCCATGCTCAAATGAAAATATTGTCTAGAATCCTCTTGCAAATTAATCCTTGGAACATCTCTCTGCATTGGCTATATTTAAAAACGTAGTTCGGAAGTAAATAATACACTAGAAATCGATTACGGGGTTCAAATCGAGTTCTGTGGAGTCATTTACTTCCGAGTATCTTCCGTCTCGATTTTGTCATTCAGCATTTGCATTGCTTTGTAGTAGGTGTATTTCCTTGAAAGATGGCTACTAAAGGCATGCACGAGTACTCTTTGTGCACACTTTCTTTCTCAGCAAATTTTAAAGCCAACATTAGTTTGAAATGCAATATTCCTTAATGGACTTATAGAAATTGAATTTGATTGAATCTTAAGATCACTTAATACAAAGCTCATGACCATAGCCAAAAATCTAGCATCAATATGCAGCATTCCAATTTGGCGCCCGACCTTATGGGCTACTAACTATAAAGGCTTTACCGAACCTTATCATTCTAGTATCATTATCCACTCATTTTTCAGCAACAGTTGCCGATCCAAGCTACATCATTTGAGAGTCTTAGATTTACTGCTGTTATGAGCCCTGCGATTAATTGATATTTATTTCAAAGAATGCGCGTTAATTTTCTAAAAGAGTGACAACTCATTACTCAGATTCCTGCCAAACCGAATTCTGTCAGTTTTACTCTTTTTTCTTAAATTTTAAGGCTGTTTTCACTATGTTAGATTCTTGCTTCTTATTCTAAATCAGCCATATCTCTCATTCTGATTTGGGATTCCAATTATTTTAAATAATATGCTAATATTCAAAGTAATTGTCTCGATGTGGCTTTAGTGATGAGAAAAATATTTTTAAAAATTTTGCCAAAATATTTTTATGAAAGTTTATAAATCCTTTCTGATTATGCCTACATTAGTGTCGTGGTAATGCATATTTTCTATAGCATTTTAGTTTTATTGTTTTCTGAATATGCGCAGAGGTCGTGCTGCTCAATGATGTAGAGATAAATAGGACCATTTTCTTGCAACACTCATAGAAAAGATAATTTAAGCATCAACACCACTGCTAGTAATAAACCAACTAACTATTAGCCTCCGTTATTAGAGCGCTATTCTTTCAGTTTTAAAGTACTCAAAACAATTTTAGGATTTTGGTATTTTGGTATTTCTGGTATTTTCACTAAGGAATTACAACTACTTATGAATTTTAAAAAATCATATTTTTTTCCTTATATATTGAGTGTACATACATATATTTAAAAATAACCTCCGAAAATTTGAAGCTTAGCCGGCAATAAATTCGTGTATAGGAGCGTTTTAAGAAGAATGAATTAACATAGTTACATTAGCTTCTAAATTTTAAACGTTTTCACTCGAAACGCGGTTTTCTGTGTCGGTAAGGAAAATATCTTCAAATAGGTTGGGATAAATTTTCACACGACTTTATTGGTTAGACTATCATTAAAGGCAAGCGGCTTTTAATAATAATTTCTGTTCGTTAAGCAAATATGACGCATGAACTTTTTCACTAAAAGCGACAGTTTTCTTAAGATGCCTCCATTTTGTCAAAAACTCAAAAGTTTGGCTAGTTCTTCGACCATTACCTATATTCAATCATATAAATCTAAGCAGAAGCATATTTTTAACTGCTAAACATCTGTTTTTGGAAGTCCTCCTCAAAGTCGGCCTTTTGTTCAAAGCAATCCAAAATATTTCAAATTAAGCACCGATTTCTTAAGTTGATTAAGTTCTACTAAAGTGCTTTACATAGAGAACCATATTTGGCATTTATTTTTGGAAGAGTATCTATTTGAATTGTTGGCCGCGAATAATTCTCAGATATTACATCCGTTGAGTCCAATTTTCGATGACTTGTTCAAGCATTTTAACTGGCGAATGACACGCGTGATGTTTTGCTCCAAGGCCTGAATCGATTGTCCGCAGAGACTTTCGGCTTTACATATCTCCATAGGAAAAAGTCTGACGGTGCGATTTCACACGATCTTGGTGACCATTCAGCCGACGAAAAACGTGAAATTATCTGCTCCGAAGAGTTCTCTCAATAAATCTATTGACTGGTGCGATGTGTGGGAAATGGTCGTCGTCAAGTTGAAACCAAATGTCACCGAGATCACGAGCTTCAATTTCGAGTATCTAATAGTCGGTTATCATGACCATTGACGGCTACGTTCACACCGTACGACCAAAGCGATGACGCTTGGGAAGGTCGAGCGGCTTCAGATCTTGCACAAGATGTATTTTGTTTCGGCTGCTATATATATTCACTGGGAGCTGAACGTGGATGGCTCCTCTCGGGGGTCATTCAAGTTTATTAGTGTTTGTGGAGAATTGAGTTTTTTCCGCGAAACTTTTTGAGATATGCATGTTTCCCTGCATTTTTCGGAAATGTCGTATGTTCTGTCAGATAAGAATAAAAGACGCGTGCCTATGACAGTCCGAGCATTTTCTGGAATCACTCAAAAAGAACGTTAAGGGGAGTTCGTAGAAGAATGGTCGTTATGCGAACATAGCGTGTACTGTATAGGTGATTTATATTTACAAATAATCAAATATAAATCTGAAGGAAAAGATTTTCAAAATCGAGCTCAGTATGGTTTAAAGCTTTGGGCTGTGCACAGAGATCTAACGAGTGCAAAAATCGGAAAAGTGATTCTTCTCAGTGAATGAATTGTTTCACTCAACCAATTCATATCGGATAAATATCATTATCTGTTTCTGCTGTAAAGTGGCGCTGAGTAGTTGATGGCCAACGTCTAAAATCGTGCGTAGTGGAAAGGGTAAGTAGAATAGTTTCTAATAAAACAGCCATCAACTGAGGTGCTTACAATTTTAGTACAAACAATAATAAATAAAATTTAATTCATAAGAATTCAAGTCACGCCGTTCTCCTATAAGCAGGTGCTCGAAAGCCAAAACTGCTTTCAAAAGAAACTCTCATTAATCCAAAAAGTATATTTGCAGCTTTAACTTCTTTAGCCATTTGAGAGTATTTATTCAAAAAAAAAAAAAAATAAAAATAAAAATAAAAATAAAAATAAAAATAAATAAAATAAAACTGAAACTAAATAAAAACAAATACAAAATTTTCCGCATTCTTTGCTTTAACGCTGCAACCAAATGTGTAACTAAAAAGTAATTAAAAGCAGCAATTCGGCAAAGTAATTTGAAAGTAATACTCAGCAAGAAAGCTAAATATTTTCCTTAATTTGCGCCAAATATTTAGTGCAACTGCAATGAAGCCGCATATGTGTATGTATGTTTCTATGTATGTGTGTGAATTTTTATTTTCAAAGTCTACAATAAATGCGCTTATGCGGTAATACGAAAGGACTAGCTTTCCATTTTTTTGTATATACCATACACACAAGTGGCAACGCTAAGTGCAGCAAAAAGGCGTAAAATTGTGGCAAAACGCAAAAAAGCGGCGCAGAATCTAAGAAAAAAGGACCAACCAACGCAAAGTGCAGGGAAATTGCAGTAAAAAGGAGCATAAGCGGTCATTAGCTAACCGAAAGAGCAACAAACGGTCAAATGCCTGGCTGCTATATAAATATAGTAGGAAAGAAACAAGAACAGCAACACTTATGTTGCCACACAACCGCAATTTGTTGAAATTTAATGCCTTTTACGGCAACTTGCAACATGCGTCGCCGTGCTGCTACACGCTGGCCACGCCCCGCACACGCTGCATGCCGACAGCTAAGTGACGCACGAAGCACGACACACACTTGCATATATATTTACCGTTAGTTTTGCGCTTTTATGTGCGAGTTTAGCAGAAGTTTCTATTACTTTTTAGCAATTTGGTCAATGGGTGCAACAACATAAAGTCGCTTTTGCGCTTCTCAACGAGCTTCGCTCGTGAAGTTTGCAACGGTTTTTCTCTAAATACTTCTTATATAATTTCGGTTTTATTCGCTTGCGCTTTTAGTTGCTTTTCTGTAGCAGTTTTCAGTTCTTGCCGCACAAACTCACACAATGAAGCGTTTTGCAGGACTTTTGTGTGCGTGTGAAGAGGCACTTTCCGTTAGGAATTAGGTTAAAACTTTAATTCTGGGTAATTTCGCAATTGTTGCAGCGCCAGAACGGTGCGAGAAAAAGTAAACAAAGAGAGTGTAGGAAAAAAGTCGAAGACCCGGCAACCCACGGAGGTGAGAATGCTGAGAGTAGAGCGCGCATTTGTTGTTGGCACAAAAGCGTGAAGCGGGAGAGACGATTGATTTGAATTCTTGCAACGATAAAACGAAAAAAAAATAGAAGAAAAGCATCGCGAACAAAGCGGAAATAAAGCACAAAAAAGAAACAAAGAGAAACTGTCCAAAAAAATCAGGAAAAAATAGAAAAAGCTAGCCGAAAACTACAACAATTTCGTACGTGAAAAATCGCAAACTTTCCGCGCTACAAAATTTCACGGTTCCTCCAGCAGCCAGCAGCGTTACAGCACCTGCAGCTTGTGGCAGTAACAGCCAGTGGCATTAACTTACCTGTTCTTGTAGCTGCCGGCTAATGCCACAAGCAAAATGCAGTCAACAACAACAATAGCAACACAAATAAGTTTGAGCTTACGAAATTGTTGCCGAATTGTACTTCGCTGGTAATTTGCTTGACAAACAAAGTTGGCGCTGCCGCACAATTACAAAACCAACACAACAACCACAAGCGCCACACTTCAAGCAATGTTAAACGCTGCGCTTTCAGTTCAAGTTGCCGGCTAGCAGCCAACGCTGGTGGCTGCCTTGGACTCACCGTGCGTTGGCGCTTGTTGTTGCGCTTACCTGGCGCCTTTGAGGGTCTTAACGTTCGGCGACTAATCAAAACTAAGCGTAAATTCTGTATAGCCTTGCTGCTGACTAGTATTTAGATGGAGAGCGCTGGTAGTCGCAGTTTGCTTGAGCATAATTGCATTTGCAGGTTCGCTAAACTCATCGGTCAACTTTTGGTCACTTTGCTTTGCTTTCAAGCCGCTGTTCCGGCAATTTTTGCAAGGGAGTTCAGTTGAGGCCACTTTTTGTTTTATTTTTTTTTTTCTATTGAATACCAACATTAAATATAAATTCGTTTAATTTTGACTCCCTTCAATGTCTAACTCCACATTTTTATTTAAAATATATAAATTTTATACCCTGAACAAAGTATATTAAGTTTGCCCTGATGTTTGAAACACCCAAACAGGAACGTTGGAGACCCTATAGAGTATACGTCACCTGAAATACAAAATAACGTAACATCACTTTTTATAAGTTTACAGGCGAAAGAAAAATGATATAAATGGAAACCGCTCATACTGAAACAAAATTTGAGTTTTGGTTATAAAATGGTTATATATTGGTTATAAATTCCTTATACATCGGTTATATAGTGGTTATGTATTGGGTATATCTGACAGCGAAAGCTGAAATTTTATGTTACAGATAAGTAAGCAATAATAACTCAATTTTCATTTTGTGGATGATATGTTGTTTTGAATTTAAAGTGACGATATACACATAGCATATAAATTAATAGCGTGCTGAACTCAGTTGATTTAGACACATCCTTCTGCTGTTGTTCTTCTGTTTGTATATTTGAAAACTGGGATAGTTTTTCAGATACCGATCTCAAATTTTGCACTCGTTCTTTCCTAACCAAGAACCTGCTCATTTTTTGGAACGACCAATATCTGGTCACTTCAACAAATAGCTGCTTTACAAACTGAAATGTCTTAATAAGGTGTTTACTATATATGGAAAACTTTTGTATTTGATGAGATATCTTCACGAAATTTTGCATGGGCAATTGTCGAAGCCAACGATGTCATCTCCGAAGAAATTGTATAGATCGACTCACTATAGCACATAGCTGCCATACAAACTTAACGATCGGCATCGATCGTTTGTATGGAAAACTTTTTTATTTGAAAAGCAATCTTCACGAAATTTAGCGTGGACTTTTGCCGAAGATAACTATGCAATCCCTGAAGAAACTGTTCAGATCGAGTAACTATATCATATATATATCTACCCTTCAAACTGTCCGATCAAAGTGCTTGTAAAAAATCTATTATATGTGTGGAGGGTATCATTGTTTTTTCTTTTTTTTTTAAATATGTCCTCTTTTAATTCATTTTGTTGTTTTTGTTTTTTTTTTCATCCTCTATTCTACTTTGCCACACTTGAAATTGTTTAGCTTCGCTTTGTTGCGGCTCTTGTTCATGCTGCTTTCGAATTTTCTCATTTGATTGATTTTCCATACAAATGCAGTGGCGCACTAATAAAAAAAAAAAATTAAAAAACTGTTCAACTAGAATACCGCAGTTTTTATTTAAATTAAATTCCATTCCATTAACTTTTCATTGACTATGAGCTGTGCGGAAATTCATTCGGAAAGAACTTAGCTAAAAGAGAGCGTATATCGTGCAATAAAAGTGCTTTGAAATACAATCACGAAACAACAAGAGAGCTTTTTTCTGTGTGTGATATAACTACAGTTCGTGCTGCTAATTTTAGAAATTTATTAGGTGGATTGGTGGGTCTTTAAGCCTTGAGAGATACATACGTACTAGTTAATATAAA